>JAPFFP010046353.1:0-11036 GCA_026153255.1 Solanum medicagineum
CGGCCCGCGTATGTATATGTATATATGTTTGTTATGTGTTGGGCTTCTGTCTGCAGGTGTGGTTAGTCAGTAAAACAAAGGAAACTCTGCCGAAATTTCGGTAGATTTCTTAGCTGTTATAATCGGTCTTTGGATTAGTGTTTGTCTGATGCCTAATCGGCACTGGTCACGGCTCATGGGTTGGGTCGTGACATATAGTTTAAATCAATGAAGTTGAATGAGTCATTATATGAACAGACGTTCAACTTCTTACCAAAAGCTACAAATGGTATGTGACTCTTTTTTCATTGATGAGAGCTATAGATAATTTCAACATTAAAAAATTAGTCTTTTCAGGAGAAATGGTCAATGCTGAAGTAATTTCATTCATTCAATTATCACTCTCGGCAATAAATATTGAACATAAACATAAAATATACCCTCATATGCATTTCATATGACAATGAAAAAATAAAAATGAAAGATATACCCCTCAATTTCGCAAATTAAAGTATATATTTTTCTTGTTAGAAAAAAGGTGTATATATATTTTTCTCATTGTTGTAGTGATCGTGTGGAGGAGAGGAGATAACAGATAAAACTGCTTCAATCTCAGATTCTAGATTCTTTTCTGAAGATAGCATTTTGGACATAATAATTCTTTGTGAAAATGTTGGAGCTGATAAAGAAAAAAAGAAAGTAGGATTCTTACTGAGAATGAGGAGATGTTCTTTCTCTTGCTATATTTATAGCTTCTTCACTTGACTAAAATCACTAAAATATTAATTGTATTGAATTTCAAGATTATTCTATTTGGTTAGACATTAAATGATCCTTTGAGATAACAAATTAACTAATATGTCATGATCTATGGCTAATAAAATTGACTTATATTAAAGCCGTTACATGGGCTAAGCCCATTGGGAACGTCTGGCCTAAACCTGTGATTAAGCAGGATTGAACGAAAAATTTTGAATTAGATTACCAGATGTCAAACACATGCGTCACATGTTTATCCCACATTAATTTGTCCAAACTTTGTTAAACCACACACAAAAAATAAAAGTTTAAATTTATACCTAAAAAATTTTTTACGAGACAATCCAAGTCAGATTCCTCCATAATAAAATAATCATTAAGATTGAAATCTGATTGGTTTATTCTCAACATAACCTTATGTTTGGTGAAGTATATGATAAAACGAGGGTTACAAATCAAAGCATTTCAAGATTTTGAAAAAAACTTTAATTGCATGAGATATTTTCACTAGAAAAAAGCTTTAAGAAAATATCAATTATAATTTCCTCTAGCAAATGAAAAGAGTTTGTGGGATTGTTCTGATTTGGATATAGATAGGAGGTTTTATCAGATAAGTTTGAAACCTCAATTTCACTAATTAATTTTTCCTCTAATTCTAGCTTTTTCTTGTTTTCTTGATTAATTAATTTATTATTTTATTCACCCGATTCTAAATTTTGTTGCCCTTCTTCATTATTCTCTTCTTTCAATTTTTCTTCAGATATCATTCTGAATTTTTATTAATATTTATGAAAAAAAGGACAGAAGAAGTTCTTTTTAAATGAGTTGAGAATGAAGAAATATTTTTCTATCTTGCTAAATTTGTAGCTATTTCATATCACTAAGATTATTACTTATATCAGTTTACAATTGAATTATTGTAAAGTAGTTATAGTTTAAATCAATGAAGTTGAATGAGACATTGTATGAACAAAGGTTGAACTTCTTAACAAAAGCTACAAATGCTAAGTGACTCTTTTATCATTGATGAGAGCTATAGATAATTTAAACATTAAAAAATTAGTCTTTTTTAGGAGAAGTGGTCAATAATGGAGTAATTTCATTCTTTCAGGTACCGCTCTTGGCACAAAATATTCAAAATAAACATAAAATATGCCCTCATCTGTATTTCATATGACAATGAAGAAATAAAAATGATTAATATACCCCACAATTTTGCAAATTAAAGTAGATATTTTTCTCAATAAAAAAAAGATGTGTATATATTTTTCTCGTTGTTGAAGTGATCATGTGGAGGAGAGGAGATAGGAGATAGGAGATAGGAGATAAAACTGTATAAATATAAGATTCTCGATTCTTTTCTAAAGATAGCATTTTGGACATGATGATTATTGGTGAAAATGTTGGAGCTGATAAAGAAAAAAAGACAGAAGGATTCTTACTGAGAATGAGGAGATGTACTTTCTCTTGCTAGATTAATAGCTTCTTCACTTGACTAAATTCACTAAAATATTAATTGTAATGCATTTCAAGATTATCTATTTGGTTAGACATTAAATGATCCTTTGAGATAAAACATTCTCTAATATGTCATGATCAATGACTAATAAAAATTGACTTATATTAAAGCCATCAAAATGGCTAAGCTCATTGGGCCAGTCTGACCTAACCTGTAATTTAGTGGGACTGAACTAAAATTTTTGAATTGTTAGATTACTAGTTGTTGCACGTATATCCCATATTCATTTGTCTAAACTTTGTAAAATCACACACATAAAATAAAAGTTTGAAGATCTACCTGCAGAAAATTTCACGTGACAATCCAAGTCAGATTCCTTCATAATAGAACAATCATTAATATTAGATATTGGTTTGTTTATCCTCAACATAACCTTATGTTTGATGAAGTATTTGATAAATCCAGGGTTACAAATCAAAGCATTCAAAGATTTTGAAACAAACTTTAATCGCATGAGATATTTTTATTGGAAACTTTAAGAAAATATCAATAATAATTTTCTTTAGCAAATGAAAAGGTTTTGTGGGGTTGTTCAGATTTAGATATTGATGGGAGGTTTCATCAGATAAGTTTAAAATCTGAATTTCACTATATTTTTCCGCTAAATCTAGGTTTCTCTTGCCTTTTTTATTAATTAATTTATTATTTTGTTTACCTGATTCTGAATATTCATGCTCTACTTCATTATTCTCTCCTTTCAATTGTTGTTCAAATATCCTTCTGAATACTTATTAATGTTTTTGAAAGGAAAAATATCAAAAAGATTTTTTTTTAATGAACTGAGAATCAAGAAATAGTTCTCTATCTTGCTATATTTATAACTATTTTATATCACTAATATTTGTATTGAATATTTTTTAGATTATGTCTCATAATATCAATTTATGATTGGATTATGGTGAAGTAATTACAGTTTAAATCAATGAAGTTGAATGAGCCATTATATGAACAAAGATTCAACTTTTTAACAAAAGCTATAAATGCTAAGTGACTTTTTCTTTATTGATGAGAGCTATAGTTAATTTCAACGTTAAAAAGAAAGTCTTTTTAGGGTAAATGGTCAACGATGGAGTAATTTCATTCTTTCATTTATCAGTCCTGGCAAAAAATACTCAAAACAAAAATAAAATATGCCCTCATCTTCATTTCATATGACAATAAAAAAATAAAAATGATAGATATACTCCTCAATTTCACAAAGTGTAGTAGAAATTTTTCTCATTAGAAAAAATGTGTATATATATTTTTCTTATTGTTGAAGTGACGTGTGGAGGAGAGGAGATAGAAGATAACACCGCTCCAATTTCAGATTCTTGATTCTTTTATGAAGATAGCATTTTGGACATGATGATTCTTGGTTAAAATGTTGGAGCTGATAAAGATGAAAAGAAAGAAAGATTCCTACTGGGAATAAGAAAATGTACTTTCTCTTGCTAGATTAATATCTTCTTCACTTGAGTAAAATCACAAAAATATTAATTTTATTGACTTTTAAGATTATCTATTTGGTTAGACATTCAATGACCTTTGAGATAAGACATTTTCTAATATTTCATGATCTATGGCTAATAAAAATTGACTTATATTAAAGCCATCAAATGGGCTAAGTCCATTGGGCCAATCTGGCCTAACTTGTGATTTAGTAGGACTATACTAAAAATTTTGAATTGTTAGTTTACTAGTTGCTGAACACGTGCATCGCACCTATACCCCATATTCATTTGTCCAAACTTTTTTAAATCTTACACATAAAATAAAAATTTAAAGATATAATTGAGAAAATTTCATGTGACAATCTAAGTTAGATTCCTCCATAATAAAACAATCATTAAGATTAGACTCTCGATGGTTTGTCCTCAACATAACGTTATGTTTGGTGAAGTATATGATAAATCTAGGGAAACAAATCAAAGCATTCCAAGATTTTGAAACAAACTTTAATCACATAAGATATTTTCACTAGAAGCTTTAAGAAAATATCAATAATAATTTCCTCTAGCAAATCAAAAGAGTTTGTGGGGTAGTTCAGATTTGGATGTTGATGGGAGGTTTCATCATATAATTTTAAAATCTCAATTTCACTACTTAATTTTTTCTTCAACTTCTAGCTTTCTCTTGCATCTTGATGAATTAATTTATTATGTTTTCCACCCGATTCTCAATTTTCTTGCTCTACTTCATTATTCTCTCCTTTTAATTTTTCTTCAAATATCCTTTTGAATTCTTATTAATGTTTTTGAAAGAAAAAAAAAAAGCAAGGACAATTATTTTTTTAAAGAAACTGAGAATGAAGAAATAGTTCTCTATCTTGCTAAATTTATAGCTATTTCATATCACTATGATTTGTACTAAATATTATTTTAGATTGTCTCTCATATACGATTGGATTATGGTGAAGTAATTATAATTTAAATCAATGAAGTTGAATGAGTCATTATATTAACAAAGGTTCAACTTCTTAACAAAAGCTATAAATGTTAAGTGACTCCTTTCGTTGATGAGAGCCATAAATGACTTCAACATTAAAAAAAAGTATTTTTAAGATAAATGGTCAATGATGGAGTAATTTCATTCTTTCGGTTATTAGTTCTGGCAAAAAATATTCAAAATAAACATAAAATATGCCCTCATCTGCATTTAATATCACAATGAAAAAATAAAAATGACAGAATACCACTCAATTTTGCAAATTTAATTGGATATTTTTCTCATTAGAAAAAGGTGTATATATATTTTTCTCATAGTTGAAGTGATCATGTGGAGAAGAGGAGATAGGATATAAAACTTCTTCAATCTCATATTCTTGATTCTTTTATGAGGATAGCATTTTGGACATGATTATTCTTTATAAAAGTGTTGGGACTGATAAAGAAAATAGAAGGAAGGATTGTTACTGAGAATGAGGAGATATTCTTTCTTTGCTAGATTATAGCTTCTTCACTGGACTAAAATCACAAAAATAATAATTGTACTTAATTTTTAAGATTATTTATTTGGTTAGACATTATATTATCCTTTGAGATAAGATATTTACTAATTTATCATGATCTATGACTAATAAAATTTGACTTATATTAAAGTCTTCAATTGGGCTAAGTCTATTGCGCATGGTCTAGTCTAACCTGTTATTTAGCAAGACTGAACTAAGATTTTTGAATTATTAGATTACTAGTTGTTGAACACGTGCATCGCACGTGTATCCCATATAAATTTATTCAAACTATTTAAAGTCACACACATAAGATATAAGATTATACAATTTGTGATGCATAACATAAAACTAATTAGTGAAAAGATTGTCTATTGGGAAAAATGATTTAAATTTCTTATAATTTTTTTTATTATAGATATAGACACTTAAAATTTACCCTCTAATTCAAAATTAGTATTTTACTTTTACATTTTTTCAATTTCTTTTCACTTATTATTACAATTCTAATTCTTACAAAATTAGTATTGTTTGAACTATTTGATTACTAATTGTTGAACACGTGTGTCGCATGTGTATTCCATATTAATTTGTTTAAAATTTTAAAAATTAATCACACATAAAAAATTTTAAAAAAAGTTTTCTTATGAATTTTTTGGTACTTTTGTTATACCTTTTTGAACTATTTTCAAGTATTTTTTCTTGAAACGAGGTTTTATTTGAAAGCACCTCTCTATTTCTATGATAGGGATAAGACTACATTAAATATGTTGTTATTATTATTATATTTAAAAGAAAATATTTTTTTAAAAAAACCATCTTGACCAATCAAACAAAATAAAATAAAAAATATTTTCTAGACTATCGTGATATCCTTGTCTAGACAGAGAAATCGTAGATTAAACTGAACCCTATACACACTTATGAGTGAATTTCTTACTTTTAGTGTTCGTCACTCCTCCATTTAGTTGCTCTTCTTAACCATAGGCCTCCTTCCTCCCTTCCGGACTTAAAACATCTATACAAAATAAAAGAGTTGTCAATTTTCAAGCCTCCTTCCTACCAAAAAATTCACCCTTGAGACAAAAAGTGTGAGCTATCACCATCAACTTTATCTGAAGAATCAACGGAGGATTCAATCTTTGATGAAAGAGAGGAGTTGATGGTTTCACCATCAAGTCGAATTTCGCATATAAGAAAAGCCCGTTTCCTAAATTCCAACATTTTTGCCATTGAAGGTTAAACTTTGAAGCTTCCGTCGACTCCGATCCTTTTCCATCTGAATCTGATTGTCCATTGGATGTCACCTTCCATGGATGTAAAAAATGGAGGGATCAACCAAAAACATGGAGGACATGGGTTGAAATGATGGAGCCTTCCATCACCATCTATGAAATGTTGCTGGAATTTATGAAGTAGTCATAAGTTCAGTTTATAGAGTCCACACAGATAAAAAAAAAAGATTTTTGGGTTGGTAGAAAGGTGATGTTGTGAGACTAACACTTTTGTTTTTCCATGGGGTGAAACTGTTGTTACTCATGAAGATATGATGCTTTTGGGAGGGTCTTCTATTATAGGTGGCCTTGTTTGTCCCCTCCCTTCAATCCCCTGAGTAGGTAATGATTCAAGAAAATCTTTAAAAATCATGAAAAGAATTGATTGGAAAGAAGGATAATAATCATACTAGGTGGTTGAACCGTTTCATGAATAGTGATAGCGATTATCAACATGAGCTTTTCTTTTTCTTTGGTTGTCAAAATTTGTATTTTCAAGTAAAGTGGAGGCACTTGTTTTCTCTGTTGAAGCCAATTTGGCAAGAGTGTGCGACTAGCACTTGCACCTGTTGTTCTTGCTAGCATATATAGGGAGTTGGCCTTGTTAAAACATGTGATAATAGTGGCTTCATCAACTAGGAATAGAGACTGAGTTGATATTTTTGAAATTGTGGTCACCAATGTTCTTTTTTTAGGCTTGGACTTGGGAGAGGTTGGTGTCTTTGCAGCCGCAGCAGGCTCAGAACTACAATATGGTTACCAAAGTTAGAATAGATCGAGGTCACAATATTAAACAACCAAGTGTAACTAATGTGAGATCTACTATTGACTCGTCTGGAAAGCTGTTTCAGTGGAGGTCATACGCCTTGGCTGTTGAAGGCTGGTTGATTCCTAAGTTTTCCAAAAAAAAAAACAGAAGACGAAGAAGAGTGGACAACAGTTAAATAGGAAAAGTTGGATTTGGAAATGGAGTCTTTCATTCGATGCTTGAGGGAATTTGAGCTTGTTGGATGTGATTGTCAAGAGCCCTATGACCAAATCGGGTAGCAATGGAATTTGGATACAAGACTTCCCTAAATGGATTTCTCTCTCATCTTCAAGTCCAGAACTTGATTGGATCAACTATAGCAGACCTATTGATTTAGGTTTGAGGTTATACTATCCGACTAGGCATTTTGAATCGGATGTAGCTAGAAAGTATTTGAAATGTTATAGTGGTATGCCTAAATTTACGCTCTACAAAGGAATAGTAAAACGGTTGTTGATCAAATATAGAACTCCATAAGAGTTGAGGTCGGCCCCACAAGGAATGCATAGGAATATATCTATTAGCACCCATTTTTAGATGTAATATCTATTCCCAAAATAAAAGTGCACAAAGTAAATGGGGGTTTAATGTTGAGAACTAGTTAAGTAAAATAATAAAAGGATTTCAATAACTACTAGATTTCAAATAATTAATTAGATCTAGGATTGTGTTCCCCATGAGGCCCAACTCAATAGCAAAATTTGTTTAATAAACCTGTTTATGATTATGATTACAAGATCAAGAAAGTTAGTTAATATCTAGTTCACCTCTTCGTCCTTCTTTGATGCATGTCATTCCTCACTTTCTGGTCTCAGAACATATATTCTTGACCCTTGATATGGATTCCGGAATACTCTCAGCTTTCGGTCTCAAGTGCATAGACTAGGTTATTAACCTTGAATTTCTTGTCACAACCCAAGCCTGGGGCCTAGACGTGACACGATGAATGGGAAGTTCGAAGACAACCCAAACAAGCCTCTTTGCACATCATGTAAACATCCTTAGTTGTTGAATCCACATAAAACAATAAGGAGAGTCAATTATAAAAAGGGAAGTAGGACTAAGGAAAAATCATTCATAATAATAGAAATAGCATAAGTAGAGTCAAGCTCCAAAAACATAGACAACCATAATATAATATCCAATGACACTTCTACATAGAATGGAGCGGGAGCCAAGACACTTCCCGGACTCACCCTCAAAAGATAAGTATATAAACATAAAGAGCAAGTCTTAAGTTAGCAATAATAATAGATAATGTCCTCGGGGTCGAGGACTCACAAAAGCTTCCACCGAAAGAATCGAACTACCCACCTGGAGGAGAATGGGCAATCGGAGCTCCGGTCCCTACATGGTAATATCATGTAGGCATAGAGTATGCATTAGTACATTTGAATATACCAAGTATGCGGGATGCAATGGATCTGTCATGACCTAAGCCTAGGGCCTAGACGTGACACGACAAATGGGAACCCAAAGGAACCAAAACAAGCCTCTTAGCATATCAATCACACATCCTTGGTCATAAGTAAACAACAACCAGAGATATAATAAAAAGGGAAGTGGGACTAAGGGGAGTCTTTGATAATCATTAAATCATTAAAAAGTCAAACTCAAGAAAAATATTACATAATAATATCCAACAACACCTCTAACATGGAATGGAGTAAGGGCCAAGACACTTTTCGGGCTGACCCTCATAGTAACAGATGTTTGACATAAAAAAGTCTCAAAATAACAAGAGTAATAAGGATAATGTACTCAGACTTGAGGACGCACCAAAGCTTGCTTCAAAGGATCGTACAAGCCAAGTGGAGGATGATCAAATGGTGCTCCGATCCCTACATGGTAATATGATGTTGGTAGAGAGTATGCGTTAGTACGTTTGAATGTACTAAGTGTGTAGGATGCAATGCAACAACACATAAGACAATATAGCCAAAATGCATAATAATAAGAAATAGGTAAGTGTAATCTCAATATGACATGCATGATCAATGCTTGAAGTAAAACATGCTTGTAAATCATTCAATTTACATAGAACATAATACATTTGTGGGAAGAGACCCTAATCGACAAATGCAAGACCAAGCGAGCTACAACTTGGAATCCCGATGATTACCCCTCATTGGTAAAAAGGTGGTCTATTTTCCAAGGTAAATCATACTTCACCTTATGAGAGTCCATCCCATTTCGGAGAAGTAACACCCCTTACGGGAACACGTCCTATTTCGGGGTGGATTTCATGATAAAGTGCACTAAATGGATCCACTAGTATAGCAAAGGTAAAACATAATCCTATGTTGGATCTTAGTTTGAGGAAAGGAGCATAGATCCTTGAAGATAGTCTACTTCGACATCCAATCCATTGGTACTAAGTCTAATCGCACAAAATACTTGAAATTATCATGCATTAATCATAACATGAATAACTTGTAAGAACATGACTTGAGTAGCTCATAAACATGTTTGACCTCTAATGATGAGACTAACTTGAAACATGAGAGTCGATCATAATCATACATGAACCCTTTCTTTAACTTGAATAGTTCATAAGAGGTAAAAATCTTGAAATAGGGCTTAACTTGATACCTGTAACATCATAGATACTTTCAATGAATTCAATACATACTTGAAAGCCTTTAATTATCATATAGTCAATTGATTTGCATATCATCAAATAGATCAGCAATAACTTGAGAATTCTTCACTTGACATTTTATCAAACACTTGGTGGGTTCGTGATACTAATTCAAAATCATGCAATTCGTGAGTGAAATAAATGAGAAAACTTGACTCAAATCAACCCACCAACGTATAGTAAGACCTTCATGTAGGTTAGCTTGAAATCCATCATCAAAATTCATAATAGATCATAGTTTCATAGTTCAAAATATGTATAGTCTCAATAGATATAAATAAATAATGGTATAAGCTTGAAACAAATATTCATGCATAATCAATCAATATTTTATAAAACCTCAACATAATTTATACTCATAATTTATAATAAGAGATACCTATAGGTAATACAACTTGAAAAAAATGCAATTTTCATGAAAAGGAAGATTGGGTCCATTGGTGAAAGGAGCCAATGGATGAAACCCACATACCTCAAACTTGAGTTTTATTGAGATGAGATTGAAGAGAATCCTTCGGTTCTATAGTTAAGATTGAAATTCTTGAAATTTGAACGAGATATTTGGTTAATTCTTGGAGAGGTTTTGGGAGGGTTTTGAGTTATATAGAGTTGAAAAATTGCTAAGTATAGGTGTTTTCACGCATAAGTGGCCATGGAGCTATGACCCCAATGTCCTTGGCCATCATAGAAAAATTGAGGAAAAACTTGTACTAATCCGCGTCTGGTCCGCAACGCGGACCCATCATGTAGGAAAGAATAACACTGATCCGAGCACTGTCCGCGTCGCGGCCTGGTCCCGAATGAACCCTTTTTTACGAAAACTAGCAAAAATTAATTTTCGCTACGGGTCCTCTAAAATTCAGGTTATACCATTTCCCACTAAATTTTTCCCCTTGATCAAGAATATGAAGTCGAATTTTTGATATCATGCACGAATTTTGAGATATATGAAAATTACGATTACGGGCATTTTCGAAGTACATTTTGTGGTGTTTCAATATCTCCCCCTTGAGAATATTCGTCCCCAAATGTCAAAGAAATATGCATACAAAGTAATCAAGAAGACTTCATCCCGACATGAATGCAATAAAAGCATTTAAACATCATTTTCAAAAAGTCTCAACATG
>JAPFFP010046354.1:0-11035 GCA_026153255.1 Solanum medicagineum
CTTGCATGATTTCACTCTTGAATTGCATGATCTTACACTAGCATTACATACCCGCCAAGTGTTTCATAAAATGTCTGGTTTTGGATTCTTGAGTTATTGATGATCCATTGCATGAGCTATGATTTGAATGAATTTATGAGGATGAAAGGAATGTTTATATGAGTTGTTTCCACGAAAAGTACTTACAATATTGTAAGTTGACCATGCCTAGTTGAGGAGGTGATGCCTCAATCACCAGGGATGATAGGGTGAGACAATCATCAACCAATTAAGGGGTTGATACCTCAATCACCATGGGTGGTAGGGTGAGACAACCATTAACCAATTGAGGAGTTCATACCTCAATCACCATTGATGGGAGGGTGAGACAACCATCAACCAGTTGAGGGGTTGATACCTCAATCACCATGGATAGTAGGGTGTGACAATCCATCATAATGTTGGTCTCTTCTTACATATATAATATGTTCTATATAAGCATGTTTTACTTTGAGCTATCCATTGCTTATGATATTGCATTTTGCCTATACTGCCTATCTCTTGTTGCATGGTATCATACTTAGTACATTCAAATATACTAACGCATGCTCTATGTCTATATAATATTACCATGTAGGAACCGGAGCCCCACTTGATCATCCTCCTCCTCCACGTGGCTAGTTTGATTTCCATCTAAGCAAGTTGGTGAGTCCTCAACTCTGAGGACATACATATCTTGATTTATGCTATGTATTGACTCTTCTTATATTGAATACTTATGATTATGAGGGTGATCCCGGAGATTATCTTGGACCCGCTCCTATCTGTATTAGAGGTGTCGTTGGAACCTTATGATAGGTTAATGCTATAATATTGGCGCGTTATGTTTCTATTGTCCCTTAGCACCGTATTCCCCTTTTTCTATCTATTGTTGTTGTATAATTGCTTCCGCGACCAAGGATGTGTAATGATATACTAAGAAGCTTATTTGGGATCCCTTCGGGTTTCCCATTGGTCGTGTCACGTTTAGGTCCTAAGTCCGGGTCGTGACAAACCCGTCCTAGGTGCTCGACATGTGGTAAAAATCATAGTGGCATATGTTGGAGGAACACGGGTGCATGCTTTTGGTGTGGCAAGAGGGAACGCAAGATTTTTGATTGTCCATGGGTTGCTAAGAATCATGGGGATGACTGTCCACGTTCTTAACCATTCCCCGTTAGGGGTCACTAGACTTGGCGTGGAGCTTCACAGTTATGTTAAAGGTTTTTTTTTGCTGTGTATGCATTGATAGACTCGGGTGCCACTCTCTCTTTTATTACTCCTTTTGTTGTCAAAAAGCTTCATGTTAGTCTCGAATTGTTATGCGAACCTTATAGAGTGTCTACCCCCGTTGGTGAGTCTGTTGTTAAAAGAGTATAGAAATTGTCCCATGTTCATTTTGCATAAAATCTTTCCTTGTGATTTTGTTGAATCTGATATGGTGGGATTTTGATGCCATTATTGGGATGGATTGGTTGTATGCATATTATGCTTCTATTGATTGTACAACCCGTAGAGTGAAATTCCAATTCTCTAATGAACCTGTCCTTGAGTGGGAAAGTCGTGATGTGGTGGTCAAGGGTATACTTATTTCAAAGGCCCAAAAGTTGATTTCTAAGGGTTGTCTCTATCATCTTGTGAGGTTTAGGGATGTTGGGTCCAAAGTCCTTCCTATAGAGTCAGTTCCAGTGGTTAATGAGTTTCTTGATGTCTTTCCTAATGAGCTTCCCGGTGTTCCTCCCAAAAGGGAAATACACGTTGGTATAGACCTTCTTCCTGACACTCAACCCATTTTTATTTCCCCTTATCGTATAGCGCTGGCAAAGTTGAAGGATTTGAAGGAGCACTTGAAGGATTTGTTGGAGAAGCATTTTTAAAACGACCCCAAAAAGTGCCCGAAAATATTCCTCGAAAGTGCCCAAAATCATAATTTTCATATATCTCAAAATCTGTGTGTGATATCGAAAATTCGACTTGATATTCCTGATCAGGGGGCAAAATTGAGTGGGAGATGGGTCTAATCCTTATTTTAGAGCAACCGTATCAAAATTCTGAATTTCAAAAATTTGAAATTCCATTGTGGGTTCGCATTGGTACCACGACACACCTTCGTCGCGGACCAGCATTATTTTCATCTAGTTTTGTTGTTTCAGTCCAAGGCTTTTGGGTTTTGGGCTTAAGTCTTCCCATAAGTAAAAACACCTATCTTTACTCATATTTCAACTCATATGATACAAGACATTCCCCTATACTCTCTCAAACACTTAGACAAATATTTCACTCAAAATTCAAGTGCCAAAACTCACTTCGAATCTTAAGGATTTCACTCAAGCTTCAAGCTCCATTTTAATCTTCATCAAGGAATTCTCCAAAGCTAAGGTATGGGGGTTTCAACCATCCTGGTGCCCAAGCTCCCTTTTTACATAAATTGCATGTTCCTAAGTTGATTTACTTATGAGTTTTACTTACTATGAATTTGACCATGAATTATGTTGGGGTTTTATAAAAGTATGATCGTTTAAGAATGTTTTGGGCTATGAATCTTTGATCTATCTTGAGATTGGATGAACGGTTTTGATATATGTTGCATGAGGGTGCTACAAAGTATTGGTGAGTGGTTTTACATTGAATTTTCTTGCATGATATCACTCTTGAAATTCATGATCTTATACTAGCATTACAAACCAGCCACGCATATGATAAACTGCCCAAGTAATTTATCTTGAGTTGTTGAAGGCCTAATGCTTGGCATATGAGTAAAGTGACTTTATGATGATTAAAGTATGGTATATATGTGTTGATTTCATGATGTGTTTCTATAGTGTTTTGAGTTGATCATAACCAATTGAGGGGTTGATTCCTCAATCACTTCTAAGTGGTGATCTACCTTAGATTCCAACTACTATGTTTTCTTGGTCTATGATGATGGTCTCTTACTTTACATGTAATATGTTCAATATAAGGATGTTTTACTTCAGGCAATATTCATAAATGTCATATTGTTATTATGCTATCCATTGCTTATGATATTGCATTCTGCCTATGTTGCCTATCTCTTGTTGCATTGCATCCTACATACTTAGTATATTCAAATATACTAACACATACTCTATGCCTACATGATGTTACCATGTAGGAACCGGAGCTCCTCAAGATCATCCTCATCCTTCCCGTCTACAAAGCAAGTTGGTGAGTCCTCAATTTCGGAGATAATGTCTTTGATCATATGCTATGTATAAAGACTCTCTTTCCTTTATTGTATGCTTTTGACTATGAAGATGAGCCCAATGACTTGTTTTGACCCCCGCTATGTTCTATGTTTAGAGGTGTACTTGGACAAGTTATGTAATGATGCTATAAGCTCGATTCTCTTTGAGTCTTTTGATGTTTCAGGATATGAAAGATTTCCCTTAGTCCCTTTGCTCTTATTTTTATTCTTTTATTGTTGTTTAATAGCTTTAGTGACCAAGGATGTGTAATGATATGTTAAGAGGCTTGCTTGGGGTTTCTCGAGTTCCCCATTCGCCATGTCATGTCTAGGCCCTAGGCTTGGGTCGTGAAAAATTTGGTATCAGAGCATTAGGTTGTTAATGGTTCTCGGCATCCAACATGCCACGTTGATTAGAGTCTTATTCATGATTCTGTTGTGCACCAAAACTATGAGTAAGAGGCTATGAGATGTTTTAGGAAATGTTTCCCTTTTTCTTACTCCATGTCGTGCTATAGGAGTTAAGGTAAGGTTTTTTCCCCCTAACAATTGTTCTTTGCTATGCCAGATCATGCCTAGCACAAGAGGAAAAGGAGCCTGCACACCCGAGGAACAATTGTCTTATGGTGAGCTCTGGGATACTCTCACTTTGCTAGATCAAGCCATGGCTAATCAAGTCAACCAAGGGTCCAAGCCCTCATGCTCCTACTATGGCATAGAGGGTAAGGGATTTCATGAGGATGAACCTACCAGAGTTCAATGGATCTAAAGTGGATAAGGACCCTCAAGAATTTATTAATGAGGTATACAAAGTGTTGGCTATTATGGGTGTTAGATCGGAGGGAAATGCGAAGTTGGCGGCTTACCAACTCAAGATGGTGTCCCAAATATGGTATACTCAAACGGAGGAGGAGAAGGGGAACAATAATGTGGTTCTATGGGAGGAGTTTAAGGTGGCATTTCTCAACCATTTTTTCCCACTTGAGCTTAGGGAGGCCAAAATGAGGAGTTCATGAATTTGAAGCAAGGATCTATAAGTGTGAAGGAGTATGCCCTCAAGTTTAACCAACTTTCAAAATATGCTCCCTTATTGGTGGGCAATCCAAGATCTAGAATGAATAAGTTTGTGATGGATGTATCCGATTTGGTACATGAGGAGTGCCGGGACGCTATGTTGATTAGTGATATGGGTTTGTCCCGCTTGATGACTTATACCGAACAATTGGAGGGGGAGAAATTGAGGAAGAGAAGGGGTCATGAGGCCAAGAAGGCCCGTTTTGATGGTAAGTTCGAAGCTCCTAAGATTGGCCGGTTTCATCAAGGTCAAGGTTCTTCTCATGCTCCTACTAGGAGGTTTTTCAATGACTACCAAAGGGCCCAAGGAGATTGTGGTGTGGTTCCTATTACTATGTGTCCAATATGTGGCAAGGGCCATCGTGGCCCATGTTTGAAGGATTACAATGCTTGTTTTGATTGTGGAGAAGTAGGCCATAAGATGATTGATTGTCCACATAATCGTAATAAGGGTAAAGATGTTCGTCCTCAAGGACATGGTGCTAATGCGGTTCCTTTAGAGAGAGGAGGTCAACAAGGTGGTGCCCCAAGGCACAGTCAGTTTTATGCTCTTCAAGGGAGGCAAAGGGGTAGATGAGGTCCCCGATGTCGTCATCAGTATGTTAGAAGTCTTTGATTTTGATGTGTATGCATTGATAGACCCGGTTGCCACTCTTTCTTTTATTACCCCTCTTATTGCCAAAAAGTTTCATGTTGTGCCCGAATTGTTGTGTGTCTTGTGAGGTGTCTACTCCCATTGGTGCATCTATTGTTGCTAAAAAGGTCTATAGAAATTGTTCCATTTGCAACTTACATAAAATATGCCTTGTGATCTTGTTGAGTTGGATATGGTTGATTTTGATGTTATTCTTGGGATGAATTGATTGCATGCATATTATGCCTCTATTGATTGTAGAACCCGTAGGGTCAAATTCCAATTCCCAAGTGAACCCGTCCTTGAGTGGGAGAGTCATGATGTGGTGGTCAAGGGTAGGTTTATCTCTTGCATTAAAGCCCAAAAGCTGATCTCTAAGTGGTGTCTCTATTATCCTGTGAGGGTTAGGGATGTTTATTCCAAAGTCCTTCCTATAGAGTCGGTTCCAGTGGTAAATGAGTTCCTTAATATCTTTCCTGGTGATCTACCCAGTGTTCCTCCTGAAAGGGAAATACATTTTGGTATAGACCTCCTTCCCTATACTCAACCCATTTCTACTTCCCCTTATCGTATGGCCCCGACAGAGTTAATGGAGTTGAAGGAGCAATTGAGGGAATTATTGGAGAAGGGTTTTATTAGGCCTAGCCAATCACCTTGGGATGCATTAGTTTTGTTTGTGAAGAAGAAGGATGGTTCTCTTAGAATGTGTATTGACTACCGACAACTTAATAGGGTCACCATAAAGAATAAGTATCCTCTACCATGGACTGATAATTTACTTAATCAACTTCAAGGGGCTAGTCACTTCTCTAAGATTGGTCTTTGGTCCGGGTATCATCAAGTGAAGGTGAGGGTGTATGACATTCCTAAGACGGCATTCCGGACTAGGTATGAGTATTATTAATTTGTGGTTATGTCTTTTGGGTTGACCAATGCACCGACTATCTTCATGGATCTTATGAACAGGGCCTTTAAAACCTACCTTGATTTGCTTGTGGTGGTTTTCATTGACAATATTTTGATCTATTCTCATAGTGAGGTGGAGCATGTGAGCCATTTGAGGGTAGTGTTGCAAAAATTGAAGGAAAAGAAGTTGTATGCTAAGTATGAAAAATGTGAATTTTGGTTGAAGGATCTTGCCTTTCTAGGTCATGTGGTGTCGAGGGATGTATTTCGGTGGATCTTAAAAAGATGAATGTGATTAGAAATTGGCCTAGACCATTAACCTCATCGGACATTAGAAGTTTCTTGGGCTTAGTGGGTTACTATAAGAGATTTGTGAATGGATTCTATTCTATTGCTTCTCCCATGACTAAGTTGACTCAAAAAAAGGCTAAGTTTGTGTGTACTGTTGAGTGTGAAAAGATTCCAAACCTTGAAGGATAAGCCTTTTTCTGCTCCTATCTTGTCTATGTCGGAAGGGTTGGAAGCGTTTGTTATGTGCGTGATACCTCTTGGATTGGTTTGGGTTGTGTCTTGATGCAAAATGGTAAGGTGATAGCTTATGCTTCTAGAAAACTCAAGGTGCATGAAAAGAATTATCCTACTCATGATCTTGAATTGGCCGGAGTCATTGTCTCTTTGAAAGTTTGGCGTCATTATTTTGTATGGGGTGCATGTTGATGTGTTTATAGATCAGAAGAGCCTCCAATATGTGTTCACTCAAAAGGATTCAACTTGAGACAACGAAGGTGGTTAGAGCTTCTTAAGGATTATGATATGAGTGTGCATTATCATCATCCCAGTAAGGCTAATGCTGTGGCAGATGCTTTGAGTAGGGTGTCTATGCTTAGCCTAGCTCATGTCGATAATGGGGGGCAAAGAGGTGGCTATAGAGGTCCATCGGTTGGCTAGATTGGGCGTTAGGTTAGAAGAGGTTGATAATGGTGGTATTGTGGTTGTTGACGGTTCAAAATCTTCCTTGGTCGATAAGGTAAAAGCAAAGCAAGATCTTGACCCCCTTGTTAGAATTGAAGGCCTTGGTGAGAGAGGGCAAGGTGGAGTTTTCTCCCAAGAGGGAGATAGTGCCTTTAGGTACCAAGGTAGGTTGTGTAACTAGTGTTGATGGATTGAAGGAGAAGATTCTTGATGAGGCTCATAATTCTTCCTATTCTATTCACACCGATTATACCAAGATGGATAGAGATTTGAGGAATGTGTTTTCATAAGGAGGTATTAAGAAATACATTGCCAAATTTGTGTCCGATTGTCATACTTGCCAACAAGTCAAAGTCGAACATCAAAGGCCAGGTGGTGTAACCTAAGATATAAAGATTCCTACTTGGAAGTGGGAGAAAATTAACATGGATTTTTTGTTGGGTTACGTAAGACTAGAAAGGGTTTTGATTCTATTTGGTTTGTGGTTGATAGAATGACAAAGTCGGCTCATTTCCTATCGGTTAAGACTACTTATGGGGCTGAAGACTATGCTAGATTGTACATTCATGAGTTGGTTAGATTGCATGGGGTGCCCTTGTCTATTATATCAGATCGTGATGCTCAATTCACTTCACACTTTTTGAGGTCCTTCCAAAGAGGTCTTGGTACCAAGGTAAAGCTTAGTACAACCTTTCACCCTTAAACAAATGGCCAGGCCGAAAGAACTATCCAAACTCTTGAGGATATGCTTAGAGCTTGTGTTTTGGAGTTTAAGGGTCATTGGGATGATCATATTCCGTTGATTGAGTTTGTTTATAATAATAGCTATTATTCTAGCATTGGTATGACTCCTTTTGAGGCTCTTTATGGTAGACGTTGTAGGTCCCCGTTTGATAGTTTGAGGTAGGGGAAATGACATTGTTGGGTCCGGATCTTGTCATGGAGGCTATGGAGAAAGTAAGGTTGATTAGGGAGAGGTTGAAAATGGCCCAAAGTCATCAAAAATCCTATGCCAATGTGAGGAGCAGGGAGCTTGAATTTAAAGTTGGTGATTGGGTCTATTTGAAGGTCTCACCCATGAAGGGTGTGCTTCGTTTTGGTAAGAAGGTTAAATTGAGTCCAAGATATGTGGGTCCTTATAGGGTTTTGAGGTGGATCGTTAAGGTAGCCTATAAGTTGGAATTACTTGGTGAAATGGACTTGGTTCATCCGGTCTTTCATGTGTCCATGTTGAAAATATGTCTGGGTGGTCCCAATGCTATTGTCCCATTGGATGTTGTGGGTATTGTTGAAGACAACTTGACTTATGAAGAAGTTCCAGTAGAGATCTTGGACAGACGAGTGACAAGGTTGAGGAACAAGGATGTGACTTCTGTTAAGGTCCTTTGGAGGAATCAACAAGTCGAAAGTGCTACATGGGAGACCGAAGCGTACATGCAAAAGCGATATCCCTATATCTTCCATTCTACTCAAGCCTAAGGTACTAATTCTAATCCTTGTATGTGATTTCATGTCGCATGTATCAGCCTATATGTCATTTGCATGCAATTATGTTTATGTTGACAAGTTCATGGTGATTTTGACAATTATGTTGAGATTTTTGAAATAATGTTTTAAGTGCATTGTTGTATTCTTATTGGGGATGATTTCTTCATGATTATTCTTCATATATATGTTTCCTTGACATTTGGGGACGAATGTTCCCAAGGAGGAGATATTGAAACGACCCCAAAAAGTGGCCGAAAATATGCCTCTGAAGTGCCTGAAATCATAATTTCCATATATCTCAAAATCTGTGTGTGATATCAAAAATCCGACTTCATAGTCTTGATTAGGGGGCTAAATTAAGTGGCAAATGGGTGTAACCCCAATTTTAGAGCAAGCATACCAAAATTCAAAATTCCAAAATTTTGAAATTCCAATGTAGGTCCGCGTTGGTACCGCGACGCGCCTCCATCAAGGACCAGTGTTATTTTTGCCCAGTTTTGTTGTTTCAGTCCAAGACTTTTGGCTCTTAGGCCTAAGTCTTCCCATACGTAAAAATACCTATACTTAGCCATATTTCACCTTCATATCATAAAAAATACCTATACTTAGCCATGTGCCTATAGTGTTGTGAGTTGACCATAACCAATTGAGGGGTTGATACCTCAATCGTTTTGGATGGTGGTGTGTTAAGCCATCAACCAATTGAGGGGTTAATACCTCAATCACTTCCGATGGAGAGTGATCATGTTCATCAACCAATTAAGGGATTGATTCCTTAATCACTTCTAAGGGGTGATCTACCTTAGATTCCAAGTACTAAGTTTGGTTGGTCTATGATGATGGTCTCTTCCTTCACATGCAATGCATGTTTTACTTCAAGCATCATTCATACATGTCATTTTGTCATTATGCTATCCATTGCTTATGATATTGCATTTTTCCTATGTTGCTTATCTCTTGTTGCATTGCATATTACATACTTAGTACATTTAAACATACTAACACATACTCTATGCCTACATGATGTTACCTTGTAGGAACCGGAGCTGCTCACGATCATCCTTATCCTCCCTATGGCTAGTAATATCTCTAAAAGCAAGTTGGTGAGTCCTCAATTTTGGGTATAATGTCTTTGATCTTATGCTATGTATTAAGGCTCTCTTTCCTTTATTTTATGATTTTGACTATGAGGGTGAGCCTGATTGCTTGTCTTCGCCCCCACTAAGTTCTATCTTTAGAGGTATTGTTGGACAAATTAATTAATGGTGTTATAAGCTTGATTCTCATTGACTCTTTTGACATTTCAGGATAGAAAGATTTCCCTTAGTCCCTTTTCCCATCTTCCTATTCTTTTATTGTTGTTTAATTGCTTCCCTGACCAAGGATGTGTAGTGATATATTAAAAGGCTTGCTTGGGATCCCTCAGGTTCCCCATTTGCTGTGTCACATCTAGGCCCTAGGCTTGGGTTGTGATAAGTTTTATAAGGCCTAGTAAGTCACCTTGGGGTGCACCGGTGTTATTTGTGAAGAAAAAAGATGGTTCTCTTAGAATGTACATTGAATTCCGCCAACTTAATAGAGTCACCATAAAGAACAAGTACCCTCTACCAAGGATTGATGACCTTTTTGATCAACTTCAAGGGGCTAGTCACTTTTCTAAGATTGATCTTCGGTCCGGGTATCACCAAATGAAAGTAAGGGAGTGTGACATTCCCATGACGACTTTTTAGAATTGGTATGGGCACTTTGAGTTTGTGGTTATATCCTTTGGGTTAACTAATGTACGAGCTATATTTATGGATCTTATGAATAGGGTCTTCAAACCCTACCTTGACTTGTTAGTGGTGGTTTTTATTGATGATATCTTGATCTATTCCCATATTGAGGAGGAGCATGTGGGCCACTTGAGGGTGGTGTTGAAAATCTTTAGGGAGGAAAGGTTGTATGCGAAATATGAAAATGTGAGTTTTGGTTGAAAGAGGTTGCCTTTCTAGGGCATGTGGTGTCGTGTGATGTCATTGAGGTGGATCCTAAGAAGATGCAAGTGATTAGAAATTGCCTAGACCTTTAACTCCATCAGACATTAGAAGTTTCTTGGGCTTGGCAGGTTATTTCTGGAGGTTTGTAAATGGTTTCTGTTCTACTGCTTCTCCTATGACTAAGTTGAAGCAAAAGAAGGCAAAATTCCCGTGGACCGATGAATGTGAGAAGAGTTTCCAAACATTGAAAGATAAGCTTGTCTCCGCTCCTATCTTACTCCTACTAGAAAGGTTAGGAGGGTTTGTTGTGTATTGTGATGCCTCAAGAATTGGTTTGGGGTGTGTTTTGATGCAAAGTGGTAAGGTAATAGCATATGCCTCTAGATAACTTAAGGTGCATGAGAAGAATCATCTCACCCATGATCTTGAATTGGTGACCATGGTATTTGCTTTGAAAATTTGCCTTCAGTAGTTGTATGGGGCTCATGTTGATGTGTTTACCGATCATAAGAGTGTAACACCCCCCACCTTACTATACTAGTACAATTCAAAGGAAACATGACATGAAGTGCACAAATTGATGCTAAATTTTAAAAGTGCTTGAATCCCGTGTTATGGGGCTATATGTGCGTCTAACGCTTAAGGGGATCGAGGGTATACATGTTTGTGTTGAATTAACGAAATTATGACCTTAAAATGAAGTGAGAAAATTGAGGTGCTTGTAGGACTTAGTAAGCAGGTAGGTGAGTCACCTAG
>JAPFFP010046355.1:0-11034 GCA_026153255.1 Solanum medicagineum
TCCATAAAAACTATTGGTGCATTCGTTAGCCCAAATGACATAACAAGAAATTCAAAATGACCATAGCGTGTTCTGAAAGCCGTCTTAGGTATACCTTTCTCCTTCACCCTCACTTGGTGATAACCTAATCTCAAATCAATTTTTGAAAAGAATTTGGCACCTTGTAACTGATCAAATAAATCATCAATCTTGGGGAGGGGGTAGTTTTAATTGTCACCTTATTTAATTGACGATAGTCGATACACATGCTCAAGGTGCCATCTTTTTTACATACAAATAGCACTAGTGCACCCCAAGGGGACACACTAGGTCTTATAAAACCCTTCTCCAATAAGTCTTTTAACTACTACTTTAATTCACGTAATTCTGCCGGGGCCATTCTATATGGAGGGATAGAAATAGGTTGAGTGCCTGGAAGTAAGTCGATACCAAATTCTACTTCTTGTTTTGGAGGTAAGCCTGGAAGATCTTCAGTAAACACATCAACAAATTCATTCACTACTGGAACTGATTGAAGGGTTGGTGATTCTGCCTCCATGTCCCTTACTCTAACTAAATGACATATATATCTCTTAGAGATCATCTTTCTTGCCTTAAAATAAGAAATATACCTACCCTTTGGTGCCCCAACATTGTCTTTCCATTCACAAAGTGCCTCATTTGGAAAGTGGAAGTACACTCTCTTAGTTCGGCAATCCACGGTGGCATAGCAAGAAGCCAACTAATCCATACCCATTATAACATTGAATTTCACCAATTCTAGCTCAATAATGTTAGCCAATGTGTCACAGTCACAAATAGTTACTAAACAGTAATAATAAACCCTTCTAGCTATAATAGATTCACCGGTTGGTGTAGACACTTCAAATGGTTTGTTCAATAATTTGGGTGTTCTCTTAAGCTTCCCAGAAACTAGTGGAGTGATGTATGATAGTGTACAACCAAGGTCAATTAATGCATATACATTATGTGAAAAGATGAACAATGTACCTGTGACCACATCGGGTGAAGCTTCCAAATTTTGCCGACTCCCCAGAGCATAAGTGCAATTCTGTACTCCGCTAGAGCTAACTGCCCCTCTTACACCTCTATCATGACC
Source organism: Solanum medicagineum (assembly GCA_026153255.1). Lineage (NCBI taxonomy): Eukaryota > Viridiplantae > Streptophyta > Magnoliopsida > Solanales > Solanaceae > Solanum > Solanum medicagineum. The sequence continues at coordinate 1,100 of JAPFFP010046355.1, forward strand.
CATAGGTTCTTGTTGACCCCTACCTAATGGAGGAACTGACGATGATAATGCAATAGCAGACCCTGTAGATTGTGCTATATCACCCATATGCCTCCTCGGGCAATCTCTCTTCATATGCCCTAGCGCACCACACTAATAACAAGCGTCTGTCCCAACACAACATATACGTGACTGACTTCTTCCACACTATTTACAAGGTTGCCTAGGAGTCATTTGCTGGCCTGCTGAATATCCTGTTGACCGTGCACCTTGCCCTTCACTTCTTGGACCAAGCTGATTACTTCTAGACCCCTGAAGTTTTGGTGGAGCACTGGCTATAGAGTAGGAAAATGATGGACTAGTTGGTCTATTAGGAAACTGAGGACTAAGCTCACCTTTGGGTGGTGTAGGCTGCCCTATAGACCTGGCCCTCTTGTACTGTGCCCTTTCTAACTCTTGTGTCCTTCTCCTTTGCCTCTGATCCTCTAATTTCTGTGCAAAAGCTTGCATCCTCACTATATCCATGTCTTTATTCAAGGAAGCAATGGTATAGTCTGTAACCAGATACGAGTCCAATCTATCCACATATCGATGAACTCTATCCGCCATAGTAGCAACTACATTAGGAGCATACCTGGCCAGGGAATTAAATTGAAGGCTATACTCCCTCACGCTCATATTCCCTTGGTGGAGGTTCAAGAACTGATCTGCACGGGTGTCTCGGATCTCTAATGTCAAGTAATGGTCAAGAAATGCCTCTTTGAACTCCTTCCAGGTAGTTGGAGGTGCATCTATATCCTTGGATTGCTTCCAAGCTCCGTACCGCAAAATAGCCACACCCTTTAAACTATACACTACTAGCTCAACAGCTTCTTTACCACTCACATGCATAACATTTAAAGTGCGTTGAATCTAATCAATAAAGTCTTGGGGATCGTCATTAGGATCTGACCTAGTGAAGGATGGAGGGTCCAAATTAAGGAAGTCACGTATCCTCGTGCTAGCTGCCCTATTCGCACCAGCTGCACTAATAACTGGACCTTCCTGTCTTTAACCTTGGCCAGCAACTATACGAGTCAATAGTTGAACTGCATTTCTTAGATCCTGCACGGTAGCATCGATAGGTGGTTCTGGGGAATTTCACTACTTCCTAGTTCATCAGGAGCTAGAGGAGTTAGAGATGTCTGTGATAGAGACTCATCTTGAGTCGCATTTTGTTTCTCACCCAACTAGGTATACCAACCACCATTTCTACTTCCTTTCCATTAACTTTGTTTTTCCTGGTTTCTAGCATACTTGTTGTACAAAACGAATTAGGGGTTAGACACAATCCACCTATTACACTTGGCTCTATGGCACGATCTAAAGAATAAAAAGAAAGTAACAACTCCTAAATTCCACTTAGCCTCCTACTTATAAATGTGGTGCACAACACATCGATAAACAAGACTTTACATAGACACGGCTTTTTAGACTCCCTAGGATGACTCGCTCTAATACCACTTTTGTCAGGCCCAAAATCCCATTAAGGCGGACTGGAACCCATTGTCAATAAGGCTCGGGAGAACCGACCTGTATGTATGCACCTTTTATACATATTATAAAGGGTTTCCATATTCAACATGCTTTTAAGAAAGTAGAAAGTAATAACAAGCCAAAAGGAAATGCATATGACTAGGCTGTTGGAGCCACGATGTCTAAAGTACGAGACATTACTATACTTTACTTTACATTGTCTACAAAGCCTCTAGATAAGCTTTTTATTTGATAAGGGTCGGGACAGGCTCTGCCTTGACTAACTACACAATAAAAAAATATAAGCTCTAGACACATACACAAAGCCTCGAAGCAACCTAGAGCTCGGTAACAGCAGTTGAATATCTTATACTCCTACTGCGGAGATCTACTAGTGCCTGTACCTGCAGCATAAAATGCAGGTCCCCGTAAAGGACATCAGTATGAGATAATCTACTGAAAATGTAAGGCAGGAAATACAATATATAAAGTAACAACTCAAATGAAATCATACACTGCTGTAAGGATAAGACACCACCTTTAATAATATTGTGGAATCATGTACTTTATGTCCTTTTTATTACTTTACATTTACTGTATAATCTGTGCACATCATGTAATACAAATGACAAGTTGATCAGTGGTAAATCTATATCAGGATCAGCCCCTGCTAGGCTTTTCCTTTCACCCCTAGGGCTAACCCCCGTAATGGGATCGACCCTGGCTAGGTGATTCTTCTACCCCTTGGGTTACCACCCATCAATAAGAAATACACTTTATCTTTTATTTACCTTTGAGATGATTCTTTCAGTGGTCATATTATAAAAGCTGTAGGACTGTAGATATAGAATATGACATGTAAATAATCATAAAAGACAATACCATAATGAAAGGAGTATGTAATACAAGTAATGAAATGCGTAGGAGATGAAACAACACTTTAACTTTGTTTAGCAGAAAGAACTCGTGTATCTTGGTATTCAAGTATGTATCTAGATTTGAAGATGACTATATATGGGAGTATATGAACATGAGAAAGAGTGGAGACACGGTCATTAGTTATGTTGGAGTTGGTAAATGCCTTTATGTGCCAAGGAGGGACCTACGTTTCATACCAAATAATATGAAATCAAGTAGCCTTACATACCTCGTTGTATGAATTACCTCAAAATAACCTTCCCTTCCTCTGAATATTTATCTACAATATAGTAGGTGATAAAACTAGCATTAGTAGCCAATAGATACATCTTGGCAGCCTGATCTCATAAAAAAATAACACACGAGCAGTAAGCTAAATCCGAGCGTATTCTTTCAACCTTTCCGCCTCTAATCATATTTTCTTGTACACATTCTCATATATATATATATATATATATATCATGTGCAGCCTGTTTAGTGCCATAATAGTCTTACAACAGCCCGCAAATCACAACACATAACAATTCTACACAGCATACAAATAGGCGGCATAACGTTACTTCCCTTCGCTACATTTCGACGTCGACAATTCCAAACCTGTTCCAACTTTAACCAAATAGTCCCCACCATATATACACATAATAATAGTCCTAAAATAGTGCAAAGATAATTCTAAAGTATGTGGATAACGTAAAACAACAATCTCCAATTATCAACCCACAAGTTCCTATTAAGAGCACAATTACGATATCGCACAATAACTCATTTTTGTGGACTGTAAAAATGGTGCAGTATCCTTGTTATATCAATACAAAACTAAACCTTGTTAAATACATAAACTGTACTTCATAATTTAGCCAACCAAGAAGAGAAAAGCCTCTTAATCAACAAGAAAATTGCACAACAATCCTCAGGACACATGTTGTCCACAACTTTCAGCATAAACATAACCAGCCCAGTCTCTTGTTTTTCATAAGAAAACCATACTAAATACATAGTTATTCTTACTTAAATTTACCTTCAAGGTGTAGGGCTTCTCCAAAAATCCTAAAAGTCTCCTTGTGGTTGTTTTGCAAAGTTAAGAAGGTGTAGAGAGAAAGCTAGTGAAAGCTGATTTTTTTCCAAGTTAGGAATGATTTAAAGGTGATACTTGTAAGACCTTTTTAAATTAGACTTCAGCCGAATTTCTTGTGTGCTTTACGCCTCATATTATCAAGGTGGTGATGCAGCATCTTAGCCCTTTCACTTGGGCCTAAATGGGTTTCAAAGTTGATGGGCCTTGGCTGCCCATTTTCCTAATTTATCTTCACTTAGTTTGGGCCCAAATAGTCAAGGGGGTTGTGATGTACTTGGTCCCTCGCTTCTTGGGCTGAAAATATAGTCCATTTATGATGCTAAAACACGGGCTAAAGTTACACCCTTAACATGAACTTTATCCATAATTGGACTTGGACAGATTCGACGTCGGGCCTCGTCTCCATCTAGCTAGCAAATTTAAGCTAAGTTAGTAGGTGACTCACCTGCTAGCTTCTTAAGTCCTACAAGCACCTCAATTCTCTCACTTTGTTTAGGGCCGTGATCTTCTTAATTTGACATAAGACTTGTATACACTCAACCCTCTTAAGCATTAAACGTACATATCGTCCTCTAATATGAGATTCAAGTACTTTTAAAGTGGGTGCTGGTTTGACCAAACCATATCATGTTTCATTTGCATAGAACTCATACATGTAAGATGTGGAGTGTTACAAGAAATTGAGGAAAAGAAAGGGGCATAAGGCCAAGAGGGCCCAGTTTGAGGGTAAATTCCAAAAGGGTGCTAAATTTCGTCAAGGCTAAGGGCCTTCTCATGCTACTAATAGGGGGTTTGCCAATGACTTCCCTGGGCCTCAAGGTATTGGTGGGATGGCTCCTATTGATGTGTGCCCTAAACGTGGAAGAAGCAATGGAGGCCCATGTTTGAAGGGTTCTAATGCATGCTATGAATGTTGGGAGCTTGGTCACAAGAAGGTTGATTATCCAAGAAACTGTGGCAAGGTCTGGGGTGCTAATGTGGTTCCATTGGGAAGAGGTGGTCCTCAAGGTGGTGCCCCAAGGCACAATCGAGTTTATGCTCTACATGGGAGGCAAGGGGTTGGTGAGGTCTCTAATGTTGTTACCGGTATGTTGAAAATCTTTGACCTTGATGTATATGCTTTGATTGATATGGGTGCCACTCTTTCCTTTGTTACCTTTTTTTTTTGCTAAAAAGTTTCATGTTGCCCTCGAGTTGTTACAAGAGTCATATGAAGTGTCTACTCCTATTGGTGCCTCTATTGTTGCTAGGAAAGTTTATAGGAGTTGTCCCATTTGCATTTTGCATAAGTTGTTGCCTTGTGATCTTGTTGAATTAGACATGGTTGATTTTAATGTCATTCTTGAGATGGATTGGTTACATGCTTACTATGCTTCTATTGGTTGTAGGACCCGTAGGGTCAAGTTTTAATTCCCAAATGAACTAGTCCTTGAGTGGGAAAGTCAAGATATGGTAGTTAAGGCTAGATGCATTTCATGCATTTTAGGTCATAAGTTGATTTCTAAGGGGTGTTTTTATCATCTTGTGAAGGTTAAAGATGTGGAGTCCAAAGTCCCTTCCAATAAAGCCGGTTCCAATTGTAAATGAGTTTCTTGATATCTTCTCAAATGACCTTCCCGGCGTTCCTCCCGAGAGGGAGATAGATTTTGGCAAGATCTCCTTCCTGATACTCAACCAATCTCTATTCCACTTTACTGTATGGCCCCGGCGGAGTTGAAAAAGTTAAAAGAGCAATTGAAAGATTTGTTAGAGAAAGGATAATTATTAGACCTAGTCATCCCCTTGGGGTACCCCGGTGTTGTTTGTGAAAAAGAAGGATAGGTCACTTAGAATGTGTATTGACAACCAGCATCTCAATAGGGTCACTATAAAGAATAGATATCTTCTTCCAAGAATTGATGACTTGTTCGACCAATTGCAAGCGGCTAGCTTCTTCTATAAGATTGATCTTCGGTCCGTAAGAGAGTGCAATATTCCTAAGACGGCCTTCCGAACTAGATATGGGCATGTCGTTTGGGTTGACTAATGCACAGGCCGTCTTCATGGTCCTAATGAATAGAGTCTCCAAATCTTACCTTGATTCCTTTGTTGTGGTCTTCATTAATGATATATTGATCTACTCACATAGTAGGGAGAAGCATATAGTTCATTTTAGGATTGTGTTGCAAAGATTGAGGGAGGAGAGATTGTATACCAAATATGACAAGTGTGAATTTTTGTTGACAGAGGTTGCATTCTTTGGTCATGTGGTGTTGGGGGATGGTATAAAAGTGGATTCTAAGAAAATTAATGTGATTATAAATTGGCCTAGACCATTGACCTCGTCGGATGGTAGGAGCTTCTTGGGCCTAGCGACTTATTATAGAAGGTTTGTGAATGGGTTTTCCTCATTGCTTCCCCTATGACAAAACTGACTCAAAAGAAGGTTAAGTTTGTGTGGATGATAATGTGAGAGGAGCTTCCAAACATTGAAAGACAGGCTTGTGTCCGCTCCTATATTGTCACTATTGGATGGGCTTGAGGGATTTGTGGTGTATTGTGATCCTTCTCGGACTTTTTTGGGTTGTGTGTTGATACAAAACAGTAAGGTCATAGCTTAAGGTTTTAGACAACTCAAGGTACATGAAAGGAACTCCCCACCCATGATCTAGAGTTAGCCGTCGTTGTGTTTGCATTAAAGATTAGGTGTCACTACTTGTATGGGGTGTATGTTGATGTGTTCACCGATCACAATAGCCTCCAATATGTCTTCACTCAAAAAGATCTCAACTTAAGGCAAAGAAGATGGTTAGAACTTCTCAAAGACTATGACATGAATGTGCATTATCATCTGGGTAAGGCAAATGTGGTGGCGGATGTGTTAAGTAGGGTGTCTATGGGTATCCTAGCCCATGTTGATGGTGGTGATAAGGAGATGCATAGAATGGCTAGATTGGGGGTTAGGTTGGAAGAAAAACATGATGTATTGTTGTTGTTAATGGTTCCAAATCTTCTTTAGTTAATGAGGTGATAGCAAAGCAAGATCTAGACTCCTTGCTTGAATTGAAGGCCTTGGTAAAAGAGGGCAAAGTAGAGGTTTTCTCCCAAGGGGGAGATGGGGCCCTTAGGTACCAACATAGGTTGTGTTTTTCTTGTGTTTATGGTTTGAGGGAGAAGATTCTTGATGAGGCCCATAATTCTTCTTATTCTATCCACCCTGGTTCCACCAAAATGTTTAAAGACTTGAGAGATGTGTATTGGTGGGGAGGCATGAAGATGGACATTGTCAAATTCGTTTTTGGTTGCCATAGTTGTCAACAAGTCAAAGCTGAGCATCAAAGGCCGGGTGTCCTAACCCAAGGCATAGAGACTCCTACTTGGAAGTGGGAGGTGATTAATATGGATTTTGTGGTTGGGTTGCCCAAGACAAGAAAAGGTTTTGATTCTATTGGGGTGGTGGTTGATAGGATGATGAAATCAGCTCACTTTATACCGGTTAAGACCACATATGGGGCTGAAGAGTATGTGTCACGACCCAAGCCTAGGTCCTAGACGTGACACGGCAAATGGGGAACCCGAAGGGACCCCAAACAATCCTCTTAACATATCGTCACACATCCTTGGTCGCGGAAGCATAAAAAAACATATTCAATTAAGGTAAGGGAAAGGAGACAAAGGGTAACTTGCTTCAATATCGAAGTCAAAAGTCAAGAGTCAAGCTCATACATAGTAAACACCTTGTCCAACATACACCTCTAAAATATAGAACGAGCGGGGTCCAAGACAAGGTTACCGGGCTCACCCTCATAGTCAAATATAACATAAGGTAGTGTCTCAATATAGAGATAATAGGGAAAAGACATAACCGAAGTCCCTGAAATGGAGTACTCACCACAAGCTTGGAGTAACACTGTCTAACCACGTGGAGGAGGAGGAGGATGATCAACTCGGGCACCGGTCCCTACATGGTGATATCATGTAGGTAAGAGTATACGTTAGTACGTTTGAATGTACTAAGTATGTTGGATGCAATGCGACAAGAGATAGGCATCATAATCCTAAGTACAAAAATGATAGACAATAGGCATATTACAGCAAGATGGCATGCATGATCAATGCATATGTAAATCATGCTTAAGTATATCATGCTCATATAGAATATCATATGAGAAGAATGAGACCAAGAAAGCTATACAAGGTATAATCCCTTGGTGGTTGATGGTGATCGCACCCCGCCATCCATGATGACGAAGTATAAATCCCTCGCATGGTTGATGGTGTTCGCACCCCACCATCCATGGTGACGAGGTATAAACCCCTCGCATGGTTGATGATGGTCACACCCCAAACATTCATGGTGATGAGGTATAAACCCCTCGCATGGTTGATGATGGTCACACCCCAAACATCCATTGTGACGAAGTATAAGTCCCTCGCATGGTTACCCGGGCTCCTTTCCCCCCGGATCGTGCATGGTCTATGCAACACTTTATACAGGATTCATCATAGGCTCTAATACAATATCTCATGTAGGAATAAATAAATATATCAGTTCATTTCATCATCATAACATCATTCATATCATATCTCATGTTTGACTTCAATTCCTCAAGAAACCATAACCAGACATTTTATCAAACACTTGGGGGTGTGTAATGGGGGTAAAAGAGCATGCAATTTGGAGATGAAATCATGCAGGAAAATTAGTGGTAAAACCTTAATTTAACACCTTGCAACACCCCCAAGACACTCATACCAAAACCCCTCATCAATTCCAACATTAGATCCAAGATTTGAAGGTCAAAACATGCTTAAACAACCATATTTTCATGTATTAAAATCATTGTGCAGTAAATTTCTCAATATTCAAGATCTACATGTAAAACCAACTTTAAATCATGCATTATTAAGTAAAAAAGGGTTTAGGCACCATGGGTGAAAAGACCACCACATATCTTAGCTTTGGAGAAGTTCTTGGTGAAGGTTGACAATGGAGACTTGAAGCTTGAAGAGAATCCTTAAACCCAGATGAGGGTTTTGGGACTTGGGTTTTGAGAGTAAAATAACACTAAGTGTGGGAATGGGTTTTGGGAAATGTTTAGATTGATATAAAAGTAAAATAATTATAAGTATAAGTGAAAACACGCTTGGGAAATTTGGGCCTAACACTTAGAAAAATATTGAGAAGGCTAAAAAAAAAAAGACAGCGCCCAGATACACATCTCCACATCACGGAGGCGATGTAGAAACTCCAATTACACTACTCAGTGACGCGGAAAGCTCTTTGGAAATTGCACCATGTGAAATTTCATAAATCAATTTCTTCATTTGAAAATCGAGGTTAGACCCTTGTTACCCTAATTTGGACCCCTTAAACAAGAATATGAAGTCAGATTTTTGAAAAACCAAAGTGATTTTTACATATAAAGAAATCAAAATTTTGGGCATTCCGAGGCACGTTTTTGGGCACTTTTTGGGGTCATTTCAACATCTCCCCCTTGGGAACATTCTTCCATGAATGTAGAAGAGACATACAAGACAAAAGTGATCATGAAGGAATCATCCCCAACAAGAATGCAACATTGCATGTAAAACACTATTTTCAAGTTGTCAACATAAGTGTAAAATAATCATAAGTTTACCAACTTAAACATGAATGCATATGAATGACTTAGGGCTGAAAAGTAAGGCTTGAAGTCACATATGGAACTTATGAGTAGTACCTTAGGCTTGAGTGGAGTGGAAGAGATAAGGTTACCGCTTTTGCATATCCGGTTAGGCCTCCCAAGTAGCACTTTCGACTTGTTGATTCCTCCAAAGGACCTTAACGGATGCCACCTCTATGTTCCTCAATCTCTTTACTTGCCTACCCTAGATCTGAATCAGAACCTCCTCATAAGTCAAGTTATCCTCAACAACACCCACAACATCAAGAGGCACAATAGCATTAAGGTCAGCAACACACTTTCTCAACATAGAAACATGGAATACTGGATGGACCAAATTCATCTCATTAGGCAACCTCAACTTATAAGTCACCTTACCAATCCTATTTATCTCCTCATAGGGACCAACATATCTAGGACTGAATTTCCCTTTTTTTGCCAAACGGGACCACACTTTTATTGGAGAAACCTTCAAATAAATGCAATCACCCACCTGGAATTCTAGGTCTCTTCTCTGTACATCGGCATAGGATTTTTGACGACTTTGGGCTATCCTCAATCTTGCCCTAATCATCTTAACCTTCTCAAGAGCATCCATAACCAGATCTGGCCCCAAAAAATCCACCTCTCCAACCTCAAACCAACCCACCAGTGATCTACAATGTCTCCCATAAAGAGCCTCAAAAGGAGCCATACCGATGCTAGAGTGGTAGCTATTGTTGAAGGCAAACTCAATCAATGGAAGATGGTCATCCCAACTACCTTTAAGCTCCAAGACACAAGCCCTAAGCATATCTTCAAGT
>JAPFFP010046356.1:0-11031 GCA_026153255.1 Solanum medicagineum
CAGTTTTACCTAACAAAATGTTGTGCCCCTTTATGTCGCAGTGGGCTATGTTCCTTGAATGTAGGTACTCTAGTCCTCGTACAATTTGCTTCGTATAATACCCGATCAACGGCTCGGCGATCCGACCACCCTGTTTCCGAATTTCATCGGAAATTGTACCTTCCGACATGTATTCCATCATAAGATTAAAGGTGAGTTTGTCGTTCTCTTTGGAAACATCGCACCCCTTGTAGCTGACTACATAAGGGGAGCTCAATTGTGACAGAATTTCGTGCTCCTTTTGTAATAACTGCGACTGGGACAGCTCGACTGACTTGACAGCGAAAACTTCATCGGAGAAGCTTGACTTGGCGACGGAGACGGCGGCGGTGGAGCCGTGGCCTATGGTATGGCCTCTGATCCAAGCCATTTAAGAAGAAGAAGATTGGTAGGAAGTACAAGAATATTAGAAAATGCTCTGTTTTTGGTTTGATTTGGAGATGCAACTACATATATAGTATGGTGAATATCCAGAAATTCCAAATTAGTTGGGTAGAGCTTAGGTGGCCTCTATATTTATTTTTCTTTCCTTTACTCCATATAGTTTGAAAATTGATATAACGGGATTTACAACGTGTCCAAATGGTTTAGGCAGTTTAAAGTAGGCTGGAGGAAAGCCATTACATGGCTAATTGGGTGGTCACCACGTGGCAAAATAAGACAGTTTAAACAAGTACTCTTCTTTTTGTCTCATTTTATATGTCATCCTTTGACTTAACATGACTAAGGATAAAAGGAAAATTTTAAAGTTAAATTATCTTCGATTTACTATATATCAATTTGATGTGTTTAATCTTTCAATTTATATTGATTGAAATAAGTTGGCTAGTGGTAGATTGGGTTGCATTGTAACCACGTTTGATGATTAACCGATAAATCAGCGTCTTTTCATGAGAATATTGGTTGAAGAACCAATAAAACATTCTACTGAGTTCTTCAGAATAATATTCCATTTTTTGGTAGGCATTGAATTTGGTACATGCTTATCCACCAAATGTACAATAAAAATTTTAAATTACAAGAACAGGACAACCATAAGGTCAATCAAAAAAATTTGGCAAATTATAAATTGGGAAGTCTTTTGGGGAAAAACCAAGAAGTGGAAGATTAACTATACACGCTTCAATGGATTACAATCAACGATACCTTTTTTAAATCTTGAGGATATGTAATCTTTTCAAAATAGACACAGTTAATACTTTTTTAAAAATGGTTAAATTATCAACTAAGTAAAGCAAAGACGAGAAAGCCAATTGAGGAAGTAAAATCTACATACTTATTTGCATTAAATATTTACGTCAAATCATTTGATCAACTTATTATTATTAAGCAGTTTAATAAAAGCAAAAGATATAAATGAGATTCAATAGATGGTTCTTCTAAATATTCTTTTTCTAAACTGACAATAGTAATTCACGAGCATCATAAATGACTTCAAATTGACTGGTAATCGAAGTAGGCACCTTTCACCCCCTTGTGATAGATTCCTTAGCCTTGTCCATCTTGATTTGACTTATGACATGCCTCCGACTCTATATCAAGGTGACAATTAATATCAAGATTATCACTATTATCAATATCATCTATTTTCATAGCGACCATTTCAAAACACAAGATCATCCCCTTCTAGAAATAATATGAGATATTGCTTTTTCGTTATGCTAAAGTAAGAATCATATGTTGAGAAGTTTTAAACCATTCAAAAACACAGTGACAAAAAGTTGGCCTTTTACTAAGTGGTTCGTAGCTTCTAAATCAAATGCAAGGAAATCGAATTCAATGTGGCAAAGTGTGTTTTGTGAAAAGTGTATAAATCATATCTTCCAATTTTCCACAAGTTTCCTATTAGATGCCGACTTCTTAACTAGTATTACGTATACTGCTTACTTCCTCCTGTATTAAAAATAAATTTTTATTTAGTTGTCACTTCTCATATATTTTCAAAATAATTTTTTAAGATCTAAAACTATACATTGATTAACGTGAATATTATTATAAAATAATCATACTAATTATTATTTCCAGAATCCACAAGATGGAGTACTTATTTAAAATTTGTTTTGAATGATTGCTTTTTCTTTTCAACTGGTTATTCCTTTAATTTTCTTTTTCCTTCTATGAGAGGCACAGCATGGATAATATATATTCCATGAAATGGCTTGTACATATGGTGTATTTTACTTAAATAGCCATTGATTAAATGGTGTGCGTATTATAAAAGACACACAGAATATTAATACCAATGCATTTATTTATCTAATCCCTGCGCGAATTGTAAAATTTTTACATAATAATCAAAAAGGGAAAAATAAAGAATATTCAGCAGCAAGTAGCCATGATATAGACCATTAATTGTTAAATATAATCTGAATAATCACTAATTATGATTTCAAAAATAAATCGAGAGAAATTTTATTTTTACTCACAAAGTCTAATTATTTTTTTTCAAGTTGAATACATGTTCAAATATAATTTTAAACTAAACAATTACAATTTAAATCTTCAACTTCAAAATTTAATTAGCGAGAAAAAAAAGAGGTGGGGTTTAGTTTTAAAGTAAAGGCAAATAAAAACAAACAAAAGATTGATTCCTCCATTGGGCCTCATGGCGTATGACGCAGTACCAGTTTTGAAAAATAGCACCTAAATCTACCAATTATATATTAGAGTAGATTACGAATTAACTACCACTAATTAATTAATTATTTAATCAATGGTATTCCATTAGCCATGCCATCCTGTCCCATTTATGGAGGCGTGACTTGTGAGTTAGCTAATCATCATGCGAGCTTGTCTTTTCATTAAATATTTTTGCTATCGCGCATTTTATGTATTTCTTAATCTAAAAGATTGGTGTGAATTCGTTTGGGAGAATTTAGAAATATTTATTAAGTAAATAATTAAAGATAAAATTTTAAAACGTCCGTATTAATTTGATTCCTTTGAGGAAAAAAAATATCAAACTTTGATTCCCAACTCTTTGAAAGTACGTGGAGGACAGATGGGCTAGTTGTGTTGAATCTCAGGAGTCACGTGTTACTTTACCTTTCAGACAAATCTAACTTTAAACTTGTCGTGTGGTACTACTTAAAATTACACATTCCATTTAATTATATTATATTATAAGTTGTAAAATGAAATGGAAGCTGAGCTGTCCCACCATACATGCACAGCTTCTATGCGATTTTTCAAACCAATAAGAATTTTTTTTATTTTTCATCTGTTATTGGTGTTTATATTAGAGTTCAAATATATTTAAATTTGTATCGTGTAGAGCTTATTTGGGAAGAACACTCCGTAAAACTTTTTTTATTCTCAGAACTCAAATTCAAAACCTTTAATTAAGGAAGAAATAACCTGCACTACATCCTCGGGTGATCTAATAAGAAGAATTACATAAAGTTCAGTCGGCATGAATTTGAAGGGGAAAATTTACTCACTATTGAAAAACGTAAAAAAATATTTTTACTAATTTATTTTAATGAAATAGTTTTTAGTTAGATAAAAATTTTACTTATTTTTAATAAATGTGATTATTTTTTATAAAAAAACAAAGTAATACCGTAGATGAAACATCACTTATTTTGAATTTAAATGAAAAAAAAAAACTCTTAGTCTAATAAAATATAGCTTGTTTAATTCGCGACGAATTAATGAAGTTATCAAAAAAGACCAAAAAATAGTCGGTCGAAATCATGTCCACAAGGCACAAAACATCATGTTGGATCTTTTTCTGTCTGCCTTTTATCTTTCTTTTTTTTTTTAAAAAACCATTTTTCTTTTCCATGTCTAAATTCACAACACGACTAAATTTGAAAGTTTATTTCAACCTCTTTACATGTAGTTGTCACTAGCCTCATTTATTTTTCAAACATTATTTAATCTATTTGGTTAGCTAAGTGGCCTTCGACTAATCTATTTTGATTAATTTTTAGTTTTTAATTTATAAGTCAAAATTATAAAATTAGAAATTTTAGTTCATAGCTTTATCTTATTTTTATCATTTTAATTTAAAATAAGTGCTTAAAGCACTTTTTTATATTTATTCGAATACATTTTAAAATTACTTTAGCTTAAAAATAATTAAAATAAATTAATCCAAAGAGGCTCTAAAAACTGAATACTTCCTAATGCTAATCTTGTGTCATGTTGTGTTAAATGTTTACACGTTGTTCCTCTAATATTGTGACATTAACTTGGAGCCAAAGATTCACTATTTTTTGGCTTTGGGGTATGATGGAATAAAGCAAAATGGCTCTTTAAACTATCTGCGCTTCTTTCAATTGTGAAGTAGCAGTTAGTCAATGCAACTTTCGACACTCATCATGGGTCATCCGGAAACAGTCGCGCTATGTTTTTAAACATAAGGGTCAGGCTGCGTACATCCAACCCCCCTTACCCCGCAATGGGCGGAAGCCTTTGAGGCATTGGGGTAATGTTGTTGTTGTTGTTGTTAACTTGGTTAATGGATCTGCACACTGAATCTATCCATTATCTCTATCATCAAAGAGCAAAAATTTCCTTCACAATTTAAAACTTGTGCTGTTAATGGGCCCCAAACTTTGAAATGCTTACTGGAGAAGGCAATTTCTCCATCATTGGCTATTGGTTTTACAGCCATCAGTTTGTACACTACATACAAAATTTACAGCAAGATTTCATTATTCACTGTGATCCATCTCTCATCATCATTCCATCTGCATTTCAATTCTCCTGAATCCAAACCCAATTCTCTTATCCTTTGCAGAGGAGAGGTAGCTGTTTGTAATATTGTAGAATCCATGCTTTCTGATTCCTCTACTGAATTCTATATGTTTTGATCAAGAATGCTTGTCGCTAAATCTTGATTTAAATTGGATTCTTCAAGAAACGGATGTTTGAGGAGTTGTTTAGGCGTCCATCTTTCTCTTGGATCTCTTTTTAAGCATTTACTTAAGAAATCCTTTGCTTGCAAAGACAGCAATTTTGGAATTTCAGGGGATTGCCCTGAAGTTGCAATTTTGTAGAGCAATGAAGCTGCGTTTGTCACATTAGTCCATGGCGATCGACCCATGGCCATTTCAATAATTGTACATCCCAATCCCCAAATATCTGCAGCACAGCCGAGTTCTTCCCCACGCGCCACCTCCGGTGCCATGAACATTGGCATACCACCAATTGGATCGGTCGAAGCCACTTCGGGATAATCAACACACCTGGCACAACCAAAGTCTGCAATTTTGGCACCAGTTTTACCCAACATTTATGTCGCAATGGGCTGTGTTCCTTGAATGTAGGTACTCTAATCCTTGTACAATTTGTTTGGTATAATACCGATCAACGGCTCGTTCATCCGGCCACCCTGTTTCCAAATTTCATCGGTAAGTGTGCCGTCTGGCATGTACTCCATCATAAGATTAAACATGAGTTTGTCGTTTTCTTTTGTAACATCGTACCCCTTGTAGCTGACTACATAAGGGGAGCTCAATTCGGACAGAATTTTCTGCTCCTTTTGCAACAACTGTGACTTGGATACATCCACTGACTTAACAGCAAGAACCTCACTGGACCAAATTGACTTGGCAACGGAGACTACGGCGGAAGAGCCATGGCCTATGGTATGGCCTCTAATCCAATCCATTGAGAAAAAAGAAGAAAGATTTAGCAACTTCTTGTTTATTTGATTCTGCAAATGACGAATATATATATATATATATGAAAATGGCGAATTTCTGGAACTTCCAAGTTGGTTGGGTAGAACTTAGGTGGCTCGCTTTACTCTATAGAGTTTGAAAATTGATTTAAGGGGATTTACAACGTGGCCAAATGGATATGGCCATACGGCAGATTGAGTAGGCTGGAGGTATACCATTTCTTGGCCAATTGGGTTGTTGTACCAACGTGGCAAAACATTGTAGTTTAAAGAAGTACTCATCAATTTGAACTTTTTCAATTTATAATGATTGATTGAATGAAATAAGCTGGATGCGGTTAGATTGGGTTGTTTTGTAGGGGTTAGGGAAGGTGTTAGTGTCTTTTCAAGAGAGTTGGTTGAAGAACCAACAAAACTTTCTACTCACTTGTTAAAAATATTCCACTTTTTGCTAGTCGTTGAATTTATTGACATTTGTTACATGTTTATCCACCAAAATCTACAGTTATATTTAAATTACAAGAAGGACAAGTATGAAGTCAACCGAAAATTTTTGTTAAATTATAGAATTGAGAAGTCTTGAAAGACCTTAGGATAAAATAAAGAAGTGGTAGATTAACAATATACGCTCTGTCAGCGGCAGATGATATTGCTTTTTTTTTAGTTAGAGATTTTAAGTTTGAGTCTTGAGTGTTGAAAAATACATTTTCGATCCCTTTCAAATGAGTCAGTGTAAATATAAATTAGTTGAATTTCAAAATATTAGATAAAAAACATAAACACTATATATGCTTCAAGGTTTACGATCAAAGACATGCTTTTTTAACTCTTCAGAATATTTGATATTTCTAAAATAGATAGAGATACATAACAAAGTGTTAAAATGTTGCTTCTGTCCTAAAATATACATCATATTCGATTTCGAAAGCCAGTTTAATTAATATTTAAGCTTTGTTAGGTTAAATTAATTCAATATTTTAAAAATAAAATTTGAATATTCAAAAATTAGACAAAAAATAGTATGAGTAGTAATTATTCTCATATTAATATAATATAAAAATATAACTAAAAGTATTAATATAATATAAAAGTATAACTATGCACTTTAATGTAATTTTTGACTTTGTCATTATCGATGCGAATACGATTTTACTTGGAAGTAAGTGTTGGTAATCTTGGCTATAATAAGATTATAGAGTTTGAAAAGGCAAGATCATCGACCCCCTATGCTTATTCTAGAAATAATATAACATGACAAATTGCTTTTTCGTTATGCTAAAGGAAAATCATACATACGTTGAGAAGTTTTAAACCATTAAATTAATAAGAGTGATAGAACTTAGCTTCAAAATCAAGCCACTGAAAATCTTTCAATGTTGCGAAAAAATGTGTTTTTCCAATCATACCTTCAATTTTTCGCAAGTTTCCATCTGATGATGTGACTTCTCAATTATTACTATGGGCGATTCAAAATTTTAATTAAAGAGATTGAAAATTTGAATAAGTAAATATACAAACTAATTGAAGTGCATTTGATATTTATTATATATATATAAAAAATTATTTTAATCTTATATAAATAATATATTTTTTATGATTTGAACGTATGATGGCTTCGCTCTACTTAGTTCAACAAAAGTTTAAATGTTTTTTTTTTAATTCTTTATTTTCCTTCTAATATAATTAGAGGCATATATAGCATCAATATATTATAAAATATTCTATGAAATGTCATGTGCATATGGTGTGGCTACATTTAAAAGATACAAATAATTAAAACGTATATATATACATAAAATTATAATAAGATTTACTAAAATTACAAATATTAGATATATTATTACGGGTTGTAATATTACATAATATTAATTACGAATTTTAACAATTTAATTTATAAGTTATAACAAATATATATATCATACTTAATTCATACCAATTACATACTCAAACATATATCTTAACAGAATTGAGTATGTAATTACTATAGAATAGATATAATGTGTGTGTGTATATATATATATATATATATATATATATATATATATATTATAATTTGTAATTAAATTGTTAAAATTCATAATTGCTAAAATTTGCAATTCATTATTTAATATTATAACTCGTAGTAACATATCTAATATCAAATCATTCATAATTATAATAATAATTCTTTACTCCGCGAAATGACACGCGTATATGGTGTGCGTATTATAAAAGGCAGAGGCAGTTTCTTCTTTTAATATATTCGTCACTTTAATTTATAATTTGAATGAATAATGACCTCTTGACTATTGAGATGTATTTGATTAAGAATGTTTAAGATATAATATACATATAAAATAAATAGTTTTTGAATTTATATACTTGATAAAAGATAAAAAAATTTATATACATAATATAATTTTTTTAAATGAAAAGTTTCAAAGGCCAATTGACTGTCGGTCCTGGTATGTCATTATTAGAAATAAGATTTTTTAAAATCAAACTAAATGAGAAATTTATATCATAAAATATAGTGTTTTACCGCATTTTTTCACCAGAAAAAAAATGAATGATGGGAAAATAAATTTTCATTAAAATATAGAAAAACTTTCTATTTTTTCGTGTGAAAACATTATTATTTTTTCTTACTAATTTAACAAAAATTTCTATAAAAGTAACTAATACAGCTTTTTCAATGAGAAAAATTCAATGAAAAAATAGTGATTCTTTTAGTAGTGCATAGCTACCTACACCTAGGAGTGTTCAAGATCGATTATTGGTAAAAAAAAAAAAATTAAAGTATTTTAATCAAATTTTTAGTTACTAAACTAAATTGAAGAATATATTTTTAATGATTTGATTGCCATCTATTTCAATTTGGTTTGGATTGATTATTTTGTTATTAAACATACACAAAAATGTAAAAATCGATTCATTCAAATGACAAAAAGAAAGAGAGAAAAAGAGATAGAACAATAATTTATTAAAAAATAATCAAACTATTTTCGTGTTGTTTTAAGTTTTATAATTCTTATACTATATCCTGATTATGCTCAAATTTCAACTTATTATTTCACATAATATAAGATACTAAACAATATAAACTTACTGGATAATGCACAAGTCATTAATATTATCTCACAAATAGAAGATGCATCATACTTTGATCTTTTTCATTGGAGTGCTGCATTTTTTTCGTAAGAAATTATTCAAAAATAATATATTATGTATATATAAGTTATAAAAAAATATGTATATAATATTGGTTCGAGTCAATTATCTTGAATAAAATCAAAATTCAATAAAATATTAAATCAATTTAAATAAAATTTAATTTATTAAATAATATGGTTCAAATATACCAATTTAAATCGATTTTTATCAAAATTATAAACACCACTACACTTTAGTGATTGTGCTTTGAAGACTACATATGTAACTAAACTCGTCATTTTGCGAAATAAAAGTTGAGTTGCAAAGTTTGTTATTAGACACAATAGCTACTTAACACTAAGTTTTCATATCATGTGTAAAATTTTAAAATTAAAATCTATTTTTAATTCATCATATATTTTTAATTTAAAATCATAATATTAAAAAAATTATATAAAATTTTCTGTCGGATCAACACCAAATAAATAATTTGAAAACTAGGACGTAATCCAACTACATTTAATTATTTAATGGATAGTCCATTTCACTTCAAGTAACGTGGCTCTTTTTTTTCCTTTCAAATACAAATTTAAGCACTTTAATTTGAATTGGTTAGTCTCCTTAGTTGTTTTCTTGTTGAGGAAAGCTGGATGAAAGAGAAATAATTTATTAAGTCATAGGTATTTAACATATTAATTAATTATTATGTAATTGCCACTTCATTTTTTTTTTATCGAAATTTATCTTTTTTTTTGATGAACGCTTATTTTCTCATCTAGTTATTTTCTTTTTAATTTTCCCTTTCCCATTCTCAATTTTAAAAAAATTATAAAATACTCCCTTCATTTGTTTTTACTTATCCAGATCTATTGATTTGACATATTCTTTACAAAAAATAAAGATATTAATGATGTTACTACTTAAATTACACTTCAAATATCATAAAATTCAATATCTTGAAAATTGCATTGAAAAATAACTAACTAATAATAAAAGTAAATTAGAAACGCATTAAAATATTTTTGATAACTGATCAACTTTTTTTTAAAAAAAAAAAAAACCTATAACATCCCTCATTCCCCCCACTCCCATCCCGTGTAGTAACGGATTAATTTTAATAAATTATCTTTTATTTAGTTTAAAATAGTACTTATTCTTTTTTTAATTGTATGTCATAATTTTTTTTGAGAGTCAAACGATGGGGTGACATAATAAGAAATTTACAAGGCAAGATGCTCAGAGCCTTTGCAAAATATTGCTGAAGCAATCAATTTGTATATTGGTCTTGAATTGTGTAGAGACAATGGCATTAGCCATATTGATATTGAAAGTCCTCATTTTTTTTACTAAATATGTATTCTCTTCTTCTTTTTTCTTTTTTCTTTTAAACTCATGTACCATTAAAGTTGAAAAAAGAAATAAAATAGTTTTAAAGATAATTTTAGTATCTTTTCTTACATGACTATTCATTTTGTTGTTGTGTATATGATTAGCATTAACTTACATTATTATTTCAGTACTTACTTCTTTATTCCCTTTTCACTTTTTTTATTCTCCGAATATATTGAAGTTTGCCAAATAAGCAAATCTTTCACATTGTGCAAAATTTATTGTTCGTTTATAAAAAAGTCAAATTTGCTTTCAGTGTCTTCTTCCTATTTCAAAACATGAGAACAACTCAATACTATTTTAATATTATTATATCAACCTATCAAATTTAACGCAAAATTATTTTAATATCGTTATATCTGTTTCTCAAATTATTATGCCAACTTCTATTATTCTAATTTTATACTATATTTTTTTTATTGAAAATATATATTATTTGTATTCTTACTTCATAACGCACATATATCATATCTTCTTCAAATCTCCACTGAATATATTTTTATTTTTCATCAATTTATATATATCAATTACAAAAAACTAAAAATGAATGCTTCTCTAGAAAGTTTGGTTTGGATGATTCACATTCATGTATAGTGGGAGTTGAATCACATTTGCTTTGCTGCTAGTGGACAAATGTACAATGTACGTGTAATGCTCTAATTTTTAACTTGTTAGTGGATGATTTAAGGTTGTTTCTTTTTTCTCCTTACTTAGCTAACTCATTCATATTTTAATAAAAAAACAATGAGAAAGTACTACATATATCTTTAAAATTATGAGAAATTTATTCTATTTTCCTTTTGTTTATAGTTGTGTCAATTACTCTAATCATGCTCCTA
>JAPFFP010046357.1:0-11031 GCA_026153255.1 Solanum medicagineum
GCACTCCACACAACTCGTAGAGTACCACACGACCTATGTGGGCCTCAGTGAGGCATCACTTTGCCAATTTTTTCATCCGTTCATTAATGTGTTTTAGTAAATTGTATTTATTCTAATGACCATTTTAGATTTCCAATGTTATCTTAACCTTCCCAAAAGACTTAAACCCTATTCAAAAGGATCAAACTCATTACTCTCAACTTGAAGGCACTCTCAAATCCTCTCAAAAGCCTCTACCAAGACCCTAATACAAATTCAAGGAAACTCAAGAACAAGTTTAGATTTCAAAACTTCATTCGCGCTTCCATTCTTTCCCAACTCAATTTCAAGAGATTCAAGGTCTAAGGTATGTGGGTTTCAACCAGTGGGTTCTTTCATCCAGGGTACCTAAGATTCATTTTTACATAAATTTCATGATTCTAAGTTGATTTACTTGTGGGTCTTACTTATTATGAATTTAAACTATGAACTATGTTGGGGTTTCATAAAGGTGTGATTTTCTAAGCATGTTTTGAGTTATGAATCTATGATCTATTTTGAGATTTAATGGAGAGTTTTGATTTATCTTGCATGAGGTCAATACCAAGTGTTGGTGGGTGGTCTTACATTGATTTTCTCACATGATTTTGCTCTTGAATTGCATGATCTTAAACTACCATTACACACCCGCCAAGTGTTTGATAAGATGTGGTTTGAACTATTGAGTTATTGATGACCTATTGCATAACCTATGAACTAAGTAACTTTATGATGATGAAAGGAATGTTTATATGTGTGTTGATTTCATGAAATGTATCTTTAGTGTCGTAAATTGACCATAACCAAGTTGAGGGGTTGATGCCTCAAACACCTTGATGGGAGGTGGTAAACCCATTAACCAAGTTGAGGGGTTGATACCTAAAACACCTCCAAGGGGTGGTTTACGTTGGATTCCAAGTACTAAGTTTCTTGGTTTATGATGATGGTCTCTTCCGACACATGTAATATGTTCTATATAAGCATGTTTTGCTTCAAGCACCATTCATGCACGCCATATTATTATTATGTTCATTCAATGTCCATTTATGCATTTCAATTGCATTGCTTATCCCTTGTTGCATTGCATCCTACATACTTAGTATATTCAAATGTACTAATGCATACTCTATGCCTACACGATGCTACCATGTAGGAATTAGAGCTCCACTTGATCATCTTCCCCTCTACGTGGCTAATACTATCTTTCAAAGCGTGTTGGTGAGTCCCCAAATCCGAGGACATGTTTCTTTGAATTTATGTTATGTATTGACTCTTATTATGTTGGAAACTTATGACTATGAGGGTGAGCCCGGAGATTGTCTTGGCCCCCGCTCCTATCTATGTATTAGAGTTGGAACATTATGATGTATTAATGCTATACTTTGATTTTCTATTTATGTCCCTTAGCCTCGTTTTTAGCCTTTTTACTATCTCTTGATGTTGTACAATTGCTTCTGTGACCAAGGATGTGTAATGATATGCTAAGAGGCATTTTTTGGGGTTCTCTAGGGTTCCCCATTCTCCATGTCACGTCTAGGTCCTAGGTCCAGATCATGACAAAAAGAAAGAGTAGATAACAGTAACGGTGGAGAGTCATCAGGAAAGGCACCTAGAGCAGAAGGTGATGGGAGTTCCAATCTCAAGTTAATTAGTGAAGATAAAGGGGATGGGAATGCTCATCTGGAATAGCCAGATGATATGGAAAACAATATTCAACAAATTAGTAAAGAAGGAGATTTATCTCCAAGACATACTAATTTTATGAAAACTGATTCCAAAAGGAGAAGATCAATGGCGCCTCTATAGGTGAAAACAAAGAGTAGTCGGAACAAATCATCCAATGATCAGTGATAGAGAAAATGCTTTTCTAGAATATTAGATCCAGTAATACTCACAAGTCTTTTAAAAGATTAATGGATATAAATAGAAGGAACCATTATGCTTTTATTGCACTGATGGAACCTTTCAAGAGACAATTCAAATTTAAGAATGTAAGAGAAAATTGAGATTCAATAATGCTGCAATCAACTATTTAGGCAAAATATGGTATTTTTGGAAGGAAAAATAGATGGCGACAGTAATACTAGATACAGTTCAACAGGTAGCATTTTATGATCTCCTCAGTGTATGCTAGGTGTAATGAGATGGAAAGATTGGAGTTGTGCCATGTTCTACAAAGCATTTCAGAGAATAGTGAGATTCCATGGATCATAGGTGGAGATTTCAATGTGATAATAAATGAAGAGGAGAAATTTGAGGGGGGAGGGGTCTTCCTTTTGAACAAAGTGAAGCAACTGATTTTTCCCTATTCATCAACAGTTGTGCTTTATCAGAAGTAAGGTTTACTGGGAGAGTATACTTGGTGGAATGGAAGAATTGAGGAAACTTGTATTTTTAAGAGACTAGACAGAATTTTGGTGAATGATGCATACTAGGAAATTTTCCCTAACTCTGAGGTACAACACCTCATCAAATAGGGGTTTGATCACGCCCCACTGCAACTGATTGTAACACTGACAGTAATAACATGGTGAAACGTTTTCACTTCCTTAATTTATGGACTAAATATAAAGATTTTAAGGAAGTGGTGAGGCAGAACTAGGTGTTGGATTTCAGTGGTAGCCCTTTCAAAGATTTTAAGGAAGTGGTAAGACAGAACTCAGTTCGGATGATTGAACTAGTTCCTAGGTTGTTGATTTAGCTAAGGCCATGTAGTTATATTGTTGTTATTATCATTTTGTCTTGTTCGCCTGCCATTTATGCTTGCAAGTAGTTGACCTTCTCCTCCCAAGTACATTTCCTATCTCTTTATACTACACTTCTGTCTCTTGCAGATCATGGTGCAAGTCCCCATTGTTGATTGCCTATCGTGTAGAGCTAGCTGAGGATTTTTAGAAATCTTGGTTAGCTCCTGGCATCCAAAGTTGTCGATTTAGCTCTTACTACTTCTAGACTTATCTTTATTTTATATTCTGAGATGGTGTGTACCGCTAATGTATTTGAAAAGCTTTGTGTCCTTGTTTTATATAGTAGAAACTCAAATATTGACTGATGCCAGGTCTTGGGGTGAGTTTCGGTATGTGATTTCTTTGGTTTTTGTATATAGTGCCTTGTTCATGGCAACATTTACTTATTAGGTTGTTTTCTATTGGGTAGCTCATGGCCAATTGTTCCACGTTATGGGTTAGGCTTATCTATCAGTGGGTCGGGGTAGGTGCCATCACGGCCTGAGAAATCGGGTCGTGACAAGTCTTTGCAAAACTATCTGGATTTGCCACATACCAAGTAAAAACGTACTCTGTAGTCTCTATGTCCCACAATTTATAAAATACACTTTTCTTTGGTCTTTTGACAAAACACACGCCACCTTTCAATAACTAGAAATAACTTAACTTTAAAATTTTATTTTTATCCTTAAAGAAATAACTATAGTCACACGAATAGCCATGATTTCTTTAGACCATAAAATTTAAAGAATTTTTTCAAATTAAATGTTGTGCGTGACCAAATAACTATATTTTTCAAGAATGTGTACAGTTAGGGGCTGATCTATGTATTGGATTTGGGGATGTCACGATACCCACTCGTGTCTGTCAAAACTCTATATTTATAGACATATATGTATGAAAATTTGTATAAATATAAAGTATGGCACCCACATTAGCAAAGTGAATTTGTAATTTAATGGTAAAGTGTCATGCTTCCCTTTGCACGGTATTAATTTCCAATCTAAGCATATGCAACTTTTGCGCAAATTAAGCCTGAAAATTATTTTACAAAAATATTTTCGTAGGGTAGAGTTGAACCCTTGACTTCTCCTATTCAAATGTTCAAATGAATCGACTTGCCAAAGCAATTCTTACTAAAAATGTTGAGGCTAAAACTTATTTTACCATGCTTAATTAAGTTTACAAAATCAACTTATCTTTAAAAAATATTTTTATCAAAAGTGCTTTGAAAAATAAATGCTTTTGATGAGAATCAATTTGCATTTGACTAACAAATTTAAAATTACTTATGAACCAATTAATGTTTTACCAAGTTTTTTTTTAAATTACTAGCCAGATGCCCAGTATTCATATTGGAGTTTGATTAAATTCGGAGTTGCCCCTAAAAGTCCCAACTTGGAATTGTAGAATTGATAAATACTTTCAAGTCAATGATTTTGTAAAGTGTCCACATGAGCATACACTTTATGTAAAAGTTAATGAAAATGGTGACACGTTATTTGTTTGTTTGTATGTGGATGATTTGATCTTGACAGGAAATAAACCTAAGATGTTTGAAGATTTCAAGAAGTCAATGGCAAGAAAATTTTAGATGAAGGATATTGGCCTAATGTTGTACTATCTTGGCATTAAAGAGGAGCAAAAGAATGATGACATATTTATTTCTCAAGGAGAATATGCAAAAGAGATTCTCAAGAAATTTGAGATGGAGAATTGCAAGCGTGTTAGCACCCAGGTGGATTATGGAATTAAACTAAGCAAGAAGATGGAGAAAATATCAATTCCACATATTTCAAGAGTCTTGTTGGAAGCCTAAGGTATTTAACTTGTACAAAACCTGATATTCTTTTTAGTGTTGGACTTATTAGTCATTTTATAGAAAATCCAACAACTTCCTATCTAAAAGCAGCCAAAAGAATATTGATGAGGTACATTTGATTATGAAATTTTTTATTCATCTTTCAAGGACTTCAAGCTTGTTGGCTATTGTGATAGTGATTGGGGTGGTGATGTTGATGATCGAAAAAGTACTACTGGGTTTGTTTTCTTCTTTGTGATTTCTGCATTTACATGGAATTCCAAGAAACAACCAATTGTGACTTTGTCAATATATGAAGCAGAATATTGATCTTAGGCGTATTTATATGACTAATTAGCCAAAAATACCCATAAATAGAGATAAGTAAGAGGGTAAATCCATAGAGTCTAGGTGTTTTAGTTAGTTTTTCTCTTATTTTGCTAACGCAGGGCCAAGTGTGTTGGTTGGTTGTGTTTTGCAGGATTTTGCTGTAGTTGGGGAAGTCTGGAGTTACACCCGAATTTGAAGGAAGAACACAGCCTGGAATTTAGAAGATAAAAGTCAGTGGAAGCAGCAAAAAGACCAAAGTCTATGTGGCAGACTTAGTACGAAGTTGTGGAAAGTTGAAAAAATGCGAAAAAAGGCGCAAAGCTGGAAAATGTGCCAACTCCACATCGCAAACTTGTGTAAAAGGTGGGTAAAAGTTTTCATTCAGCAAAATAAGTGAAAACCCAGTATACATAAGGGGTCCACGTCACGGACCTGAGGACAAGATGTGGAAAAGTCGAGTTATGGAGTTTTTAATTATGTTCTATCATAGACTTTTGGTTTACATTCTGTTTTTACGCTAGAACCACAGTAGAGACGACGAAGAACCTTGTTCTAAGGTTATTTTGGTTAGTTTATTGTCGAAACCTTGGTTTTCGATGTTTTTCCATATCATTCATGGTGTATTCTTTGACTATGAGTGACTAAGTCTCCATATTCTGGGGTTGTAGCCAAAAACAATATTTAGTTCTTTACTTTGAACATCTACAAATAGTTTCTTTTGATTTTTCCTATGCAATTTTTTCTATACTTTATAACTTGATCAACTAAAGAGAAAAATAATTGTTCACTCTAGATTCAAGAGATGTTGGAGTAGATAGAACGCAGTAGTATAGGAAGCTTATTCGACTAGGAAACTAGGTTGATTCATGTAAGGGAGACCTGTGACAACTACCCTTACACCCCGCTCGGTTCATAATATGGGAAGATAACTTGAATGCATTTTTATTGGTCTGTCTATCCCCGTTCAGTGATATAGTTAGGCAGTCAATAACGGTAGGTCGGCAAAGGCATGCAACCCTGTT
Organism: Solanum medicagineum; assembly: GCA_026153255.1. Classification (NCBI taxonomy): domain Eukaryota; kingdom Viridiplantae; phylum Streptophyta; class Magnoliopsida; order Solanales; family Solanaceae; genus Solanum; species Solanum medicagineum. The sequence goes on from JAPFFP010046357.1 coordinate 5,898, forward strand.
CAGGATTTTAAACCCCATGAATCTGCAATCAGGAACCCAGACATAGATGTACATTGTTAAGACTAAACGGAGTCATTAAGGCTACAATCTTAGAATTGCTTGTTAATTTATATCTTTGTAGTAAAAATTAGATTAGTTTAGAAGAAATTTATTCTTTGCATTCATTTGACTTACACTCTCACATCTTTACCAAAAACACCATAAACGTGATAACTGAGTTTGGTTGCTGATTTCATTCAAATCCTTTGGGTTTGACGACTCGGCTCCTTAATTAAGGCCACTATATTACATATGAGACCACGTACACTTGTGTATGTTTAGGAGCAACAAGTTTTTAGCGTTGTTGCTGGGGTTGATTATCTGAGTTATTTTGTTTTGTGGTGTTCGCTACATTTGATCTTAGTGGTGTTGTTGTGCAAGTAATAGGTCAATAAGTTGGAAGATCAGGATTCCTATTTTCGTCAATCAAAGAGGAGAGTAGAGGTTTTGTTCCAAAATATTAAGCAGGAAGATCAACTGGATAATAAGGAAGGAGTTGAACCTATTGGAGAAGACATGGCAGAAAATGACACACCTGCATTGCCATCGCCCACAGCCATACCACCGACACCGAGGCCAGTGAGGGATGTGGCAATCCCCAGAACCACTAATTTACTAGTTGCTTTGTCAAACCTGAGCCCGGTGGTCGGTGGGAACTGAAACAGAACATAGTCCAGCTACTCCACTCTACTGGACAGTTCACCGAACTACCACACGAAGATCCACAGGTTCATCTTCAGAATTTCTAGAGATTGTTGATACCTTCATTACTACGGGAGTGAACCATGACTATGTGAGGATGACCCTATTCCGCTTCTCATTGTCGGGGGAAGCCCGGAGGTGGTTATAAATTGAGCCGCCAAACTCTATAGCATCCTAGGATGATTTGGCCCGTAAGTTTCTCGCTCGATTCTTCTCATCTGGCAAAACAGCCAAACTTAGAAGTGCGATCCTGAGCTTCAAGTAGAGATCTGGGGAAATTTGTATTAAGCGTGGGACAGGTTTAAAACTCTCTTAATGAAGTCTCCACACCATTATCAAGCTAACGAGGTACTATTCCATACCCTCATTGAAGGATTGGAACCCAATACCAAGATTCTCATTGATTCAGCTGCAGAAGGATTGGCATTAGAGAAGACATACAATGAATTGTATGCTCTTCTCAATAGAATTGCTCAAGGGAACCCAGAATGGAATTGAAGATCTAGTAGACCGACAGTCCAAAATTAGGCCGGTGTATTAAAAGTTGATGCTATAACAGCTTTGCAAGCTCAAATGGTTGCCATGCAGAACATGACGACCATGAACTTCAACAACTTGGCTTTCAGTTTACAATAGCAAGCATTAGTAGCGGTAGGTCAGCAACTAACCCCCGTCAATATGGTACAACAACAACAAATGGGTTAGTGTGATGTTTGTGGGGGAGGCGACCACACTGATGAATCCTGCGGAGCTAATCCAGAAGCAGTAAACTTTACGGGTAATGCTAACCGAGGTGGTTATCAAGGATTTAGGAACACATATAACCCGAATTGGAGGAACTACCCAAATTTCTCATTGGGGGAAATCAACAGAATCATGGGCCACTTCAGCAGAGATTACAGGGTGGTAATGGTTATCAGAATCAGCCGGTATAGCAGCCTACAAGACAGGCCAATCCGAAAACTATGACTGACAGTGAGGTGTTGAGATAAATTCTGGCGAACCATAATAGACAAGAAGAGGAGATTCGAAGGCATAAGAGGATCTCCAGAATTTGGAGAAGCAGTTGGACAGTTGGCCAGCTCAATAAATTCCAGACCTCAAGAGGGCCTCCCAGGTTACACTAATCCCAACCCGAAGCAAGTAAATACAGCCAGCATAAGGAGTGGAAGGCCCTTGGCTGAGTTGGTCCCTAAGAAGAAGAATGGGGATGACCAGAATGCTGCATCGAACAATGAGGCTAGCAATCCTAGCCCCAGTACTGATGAGGCAACTCTATTGCAAAAACCTCCTCCTCCTCCTTTCCCACAAAAGTTGAAAAAGAATAAAGAGGACGACTGCTTCCAGAAGTTCATCGGGCTGCTAAAATGGGTACAAGTTAACTTACACTTGATTAATGTTTTGCAGGGAATCCCGAGTATGCCAAGAATGTCAAGGATATTGTGACAAACAAGACCAAGTGGCCTGAATATAAGATTGTAGCACTTACAGAGGCTTGTAGCTCCAAGATTCTACATAGATCACACTTGCCAGCTAAGTTAAAGGATCCATGGAGTTTCACTATGCAAGTAACTATTAGGAGTTTCCTGAATGCAAGAGGCCTGTGTGATCTAGGAGTGAGCATCAACCTCATGCCCAGCTCTTTATTCTTGAAGTTACGGCTTAGAAGGCCAAAGCCTACCACCATTGTGTTATAACTGGCAAATTGATCCGTGGCTAGGCCAGATGGTGTCATTGAGGATGTCTTAGTCCAAGTGAGATCTTTCATCTTCCTTGTGGAAATTGTCATCCTGGATTTTGAACCAGACCCTGAGGTCCCATTTATACTTGGGCGCCCGCTCCTAGCGACAGGAGGGGCTTTAATGGATGTTACAGCCGGAGGCTCACCATGAGAGCCCATGAAAAGGTGGAAGTCTTTGATGTCTATAAAGCTATGAAGCTACCGGCTGCATATTAAAATCTAGTAGCTATCCAAGTGATAATACACTGCAGTTGCTACGAGCCAAGTCAAGATCACAGACCCACTAGCCAGGGTGTTGCTGAACCAAGGGTTAGTGGATGATGCTAAGGCCAAAGAAATTGAGAGTGTATTAAACCTTCATAATGTGAGTATGCTGAAGAAAATAGTTGAGCATTGAACAGGGTGTTTCCTGAAAATGAAGAGGCTCCTCAGCTAATAGTTGAAGCAGTTACCCTCACATGTCAGGTATTAATTCCTTGGTGAAAATAATACATTACCTGTAATCTTTTCTGCATTATTGACTGCAGCCCAGGTAGATGCTCCTATGGCGGTCCTAAAGAAATGGAAGAGAGCAATGGGTTGGCAGATGTAAGACATCTATGGCATCAGCCAGCCTTGTGTATGCACAAAATCTTCATGGAGGAGGGTCATAAGCCAGTGGCCCAACCATAGAGAAGATTAAATTCAATCATAAAGGAAGTAGTAAAGAAAGAAGTTATCAAGTGGCTGGATGCCGGGATCATCTTCCCATCTTAGACAACAAGTTGGTAAGCCCTGTGCAGTGTGTCCCCAAGAAAGAAGGCATGACGATCCTCACCAATAAGAAGAATGAGTTGATCCCAACAAGAACGGTGACAGGGTGACATATTTGCATGGATTACAGGAAGTTGAATGATGCAACTAGGAAAGATCACTACCCCGTGCCTTTTATTGATCAAATGCTGGACGGACTAGCTGAGCAAGAGTACTATTCTTCTTGGATGGGTACTCAGGGTACAATTAGATCACCATTGCACCCAAGGACCAACAAAAGACGACCTTCACATATCCGTATAGGACCTATGCTTTCAAATGCATGCCCTTTGGTTTGTGCAATACACCCCCCTCTTTCCAAAGGTGTATGATAGCCATATTCCATGACATGGTGGAGGACTTCGTGGAGGTGTTCATGGATGACTTCTCTGTCTTCGGTGAGTCTTTTGAAAGGTGTCTACAAAATCTAGACAGAGTACTAGCAAGGTGTGAGAAGACTAACCTCGTTCTTAACTGGGAGAAATGTCACATCCTGGTTAATGAGAGGATAGTCCTAGGCGACAAGGTGTCCAAGCGAGGGTTGGAGGCAGATAGAGCAAAGATAGAAGTGATTGAGAAGCTGCCACCACTGGTGTTAGTCAAAGGAGTCCATAGTTTTCTGGGACATGCGGGGTTCTATCGCAAATTCATTAAGGACTTCTCCAAGATTGCTAAGCCGTTATGCGCCCTGCTATAGAAAGAGGTACCCTTTCACTTTGATGATTCTTGTTTGCAGGCCTTTGAACTGCTGAAAAAGAAGTTGGCCTCGATCTTGATAGCACCCGATTGAGGTCTCCCATTTGAGCTAATGTGTGATGCTAGTGATACAACAGCGGGGACGATGCTGGGGCAGCGCAGAGATAAAGGTGTTCCACTCAATATACTATGCCAGCAAGACTCTGGATGCTACACAAGGTAATTACATGATTATTGAGAAGGAAATATTGGTATTAGTGTATGCATTTGACAAGTTCAGAACATATTTGGTGAGAACCAAAGTTGTGGTGTTCACAGACCACACGACCGTGAAATACTTGTTCAACAAGAAAGATGCCAAGCCGCGACAGATCAGATGGATCCTATTATTTTAAGATTTTGATATCGATGTCAAGGATCGTAAAGGGAGTGAGAAGCAGGTTGCGGATCACCTGTCCCTTCCAGAAACTGATGCTCACATAGGTGAGCAATTGCAGATCAAAGAAGAGTTCCCTTATGAACAGCTGCTAGCAATTGATGTGGAACAACTACCATGGTACGTAGATATAGTGAACTATTTGGTAAGTGGTGTATTTCCTCTTGATGCTACTTATCAATAGAAAAAAAGGTTGGCTCATGATGTGAAGGCGTATATCTAGGTTGAGTCTTACCTTTTCAAATAAGGGGCCGACTGAATGGTGAGGAGATGTATCCTGAAGGCTGAGATGAAGAAGATTCTAGAGAGATGTCATCCCTCTCCGTATAGGGGTCATCATGGTGGTGAACGGATAGCACACAAGGTATTGCAATCAGGGTTCTTCTGGCCGACTCTTTTCAAAGATGCTATTCAGTTCGCTAGGGCCTATGATGCTTGCTGGAACACTAGCGCCACATCTCGGAGGCATGAGATGCCCCTAAACAATATTCTGGAGGTAGAGATCTTTGATGTTTGGGGCATAGACTTCATCGGGCCATTCTCGCCTTCATTCAGATGTCACTATATCGTGGTAGATGTTGACTATGTTTCTAAATGGGTAGAAGAAGTAGCCCTCCTAACAAATGATGCTAAGGTGGTGAGAAAGTTCCTCAAGAAGAACATCTTTACTCGATTTGGTACTCCAAGAGCCATCATCAGTGATGGAGGTACACACTTTCTCAACCAAA
>JAPFFP010046358.1:0-11029 GCA_026153255.1 Solanum medicagineum
AAAGGGACAAAACCGTGAGGGGGACGGCGACACGTAACGCCCCAAAGCGGACAATACTTCACAGTGTTGGGCCAGGTTTTTACAGTAGCCTAGCTTAAGACATAGAGATTCCTATTTGGAAGTGGCAAGAAATCAATATGGATTTTGCGATTGGTTTACCTGGGACCAAGATGCATTTTTATTCTATTTGGGTTATTAATATAATGACGAAGTTTGCTCACTTTTTAGCGGTTAAAGACAACATATAGTGCTGAAGGTTACGCTAAATTATACATCTACCAATTGGTTAGATTGCATGGGGTTCCATTGTCTATTATTTTAGACCATGGTACCAAATTTGCCTTTCACTCTGGAGATCCTTCCAAAGAACTTGGTGCTAAAGTCAAGCTTAGCACAACCATTCACCTACAAACAAATGGTCAACACGAAAGAGCCATTCAAACCCTTGAGGATATACTTAGAGCTTGTATTTTGGAATTCAAAGGTAGTTGGGATAAGCATCTTCCACTCATTGAGTCTTCATACAACAATAGCTAACACTCTAGCATATGGATGGCAGCGTTTGAGGCCTTTTATGGAGGGGTTGTAGATCCCTAGTTAGATGGTTTAAATTAGGAGAGATGGATTTGATAGGTCCGAATTTGGTTTTGGAAGCCTTTGAGAAGGTGAGGTTGATAAGGTAGAGATTAAATATGTCCCAAAGTAGATAAAATGTCTTATTCTGACATTAGGAGGAGAGATCATGAGTTTAACATGGACGATTGGGTGTATTTGAAAGTCACACCCATGAAGGGTGTAGTTTGGTTTGTCAAGAAGGGAAAGTTGATTCCTAGGTATTTGGGGCATTATAGAATCTTGAGATGAATTAGTAGGGCTCTTATGAATTGGAGTTGCCTATGGAGATAATTATGGTTCATCTGGTCTTTCATGTTTTCGTATTAAGGAAGTGTGTTGGTGACCCAAACACTATTGTGCCTTTGGAGGTTATAGATGTTGTAGAAGAGAACATGACATTTGAAGAGGTTCCGATTGAAATAGTGGATAGGCAAGTGAATAGATTGAGCAATAAAGATGTAGCATCCATTTAAATCCTTTGGATGAATGAACAAGTTGAAACTGCTACTTGAGAAGAGAGAACGGATATGAAGAAATGATACCCTTATCTTTTCCACTCTACTCAAGCCTAACAAACTGAGTCAATGATGTCTATGGTATCAAGTCATCTATTTCAACCCTTTATGTCATGTTGTATGCATATATACTCATTGTAACAAGTTTGTATAGTATTTATATGACTGTGAGATTTCATGAAAAATGAAGTTTAAGTTGCATTGATGCATTTATGTGAGGACTGAAATTTGTCTTCTTTCTCCTCTCAAGCATTTCTCCATTACATTCGGGGATGAATGTTCCAAATTGGGACATGTAATAACACCTCCCAAAGTGATTCAAATGCTCCCTATGTGGGACATATTACATTCTCCCCTCAAGGTTTACTATACTACCCTCAAATGCCTCACATGCTCTTCCCCACTCCTGAAGTAAACAAGATATCATCAATAAATACCAGAACAAACATGTCAAGGTAGGGTTTAAAGACATTATTCATAAGATCCATAAATATTGTCAGAGCATTAGTCAGGTCAAAAGATATTACGATAAATTCAAAATGACCATATGTTGTCCGGAAGGCTGACTTAGGAGTGGCATACTCCCTTACCCTCATTTGACGGTATCCGCATCGAAGGTCAATATTAGAAAAATGACTAGCCCTTTGCAATTGGTCAAATAAATCATTTATCCTTGGTAAGGGATACTAGTTCTTTATGGTGATTTTGTTGAGTTGCCAGCAGTCGATGCACATTCTAAGTGAGTAATCGTTCTTCCTCACAAACAACACTGGTGCACCCCAAGGTGACTTGCTAGGACAAATAGAGCTCTTCTCCAATAAGTCCTTCAATTGATCCTTTAATTCATTCAATTCCACTAGATCCATATGGTAGAGAGGAGTGGAAATGGTTTGCTTATCGAGGAGGTGGTCTATACCAAAACTTACTTTCCTTATAGGATGAATACCATGGAACTCATCGAGAAAGACATCAAGAAACTCATTGACCACCGAAACCGACTCAATAAAAGTAACTTTGGACTCAACATCCCTAACCCTCAAAAGGTGATAAATGCAACCCTTAGCAATCAATTCCCAATCCTTAAGACAATTAATGAACCTACCCTTAACCACTTAATCATGACCTTTCCACTCAAGACGGTTTCATTATTAAATTGGAACCAAACCTTACGAGTTTTAAAATTAATGAAAGCATGATATGCATGTAAACAATCTATCCCATGAATAATGTCAAAATATACCATGTCAAGTTCAACAAAATCACAAGGCAAGACTTTATGCAATATGGACATAGGGCAATCCCTATAGACTCTTTTAGCAACAATAGATTCACTAATTGGAGTAGAGACCAAAGAGGGTTCACATAGAAATTTGGGACACACATCAAACCTACTAGCAATAAATTGGGGTAATGAAAGATAGAGTGGCACCCAGATCCTATAAAGTATACACATCACAAACCTTCAATATATCGGTGACAACATCGGGTGGCTTATCCACCCCTTGCCTCCCTTGAAGTGCATAGAACTGGTTGTAATATAGAGCACCTCCTTGTTGGTCACCTTGTGCCCCTTGATCTCTATGAGTAGCATGTCCTTGATGGAAACCATATCTACCATTGTTCAAAATATGTTAACAATCCACAATCTTGTGGTCGAAATTTCTACACCCATAGTAAGCGCCCATTTCATTAAAGCATTGCTTCCATCATTTCTTCCATATTTTGGGCACCTAGGAAAAGTCGATCCACTATAACCACCTTGAGCTTTAGGGTTTGCCAACTTGTCATTGAATAAACTTTGTGTTTGAGCATTCGATGACACTTGGCATTGAAATTGGTGGCCTTGTTGGAAACAACCAACTCCACCACCCCTAACACCTTGGACCCACCTTCATAATGAGCCCTATTGGACTCCCTACTCTTCCTCTTTCTAATATTCTCTCACTTATGTTGCTTGGCATATGTCATGAGCTGAGATATGTCTATCTTCCCTATGAGCATGACAGTGTGACACACTTCATTGACCAAGCTGGACACTCCCGATACAAATTTGCTCATTCATGCTAGAGGATCAGCAACTAAGTCAAGAACATATTTTGAGTGCTTGTTAAATTTTAGGGAATACTCCCTCACACTCATGGAGCATTGTTTGAGGTTCATAAATTCCATCATCATTACCTCCCTTAGTTTAGTAGGGAAGAAATGGTCAATGAAGGCAGCTTTGAATTCCTCCCATGGAATAGGCTCATCATCCACCCTCTTTATCTTTCATTGGGTGAACCATATTTTTGCAAAGCCCTTGAGTTGGTAGGCTGCTAGTTCCACTTTCTCCTCCGAGTTTACCCCAATGATAGCTAAGACCTTGTACACTTCATCAATAAATTCGTAATGATCTTCCTCCACTTTAGAGCCACGAAACTCAGGAGGATTCATTCTAGTAAATTCCCTCACCCTTGAGACCAGAGTAGGAGCATGAGAAGATTGCCTCCCCCCATAAGTTCACTTGGTTGGCTACAACTTATGCCAAAAAAGTGATAATATTCTGATATTTGGCATGAGTAACTCCTTCTTCTTGGGGAGCTTGAGGGATCAGTGGGGCTTCATCCTCCTCGGGAATAGGGACTCTTGGTAGTATCCTTCTTCGTGGAATTATTGGAATCGCAAAATGGCAATCATTAGAAACACGAAGTCTTAAGTTCTAAAGCATGATTAAGATTATTAAAAAGTGAGTCATTTCCTAAATGTCTCATAGCCTCATATTCATAGTCGTGGTGCTCTTTACAACCATGAACAATACTCTACTCGATGTGGTATGTTGGATATCTGAGGAACATTTAAATCTAGTGCTTTGATACCAAGCTTGTCACGACCAAAGCCTAGGACCTAGGTCCGACATGGAGAATGGGGAACCCGAAGGTGCCCCAAACAAACCTCATAGCATACTTAAGATTATGCTTGGTTAAGAAGCATGGATCAATCATTAACAAATAGTAGTAAGGGGATTAAGGGCTTAGGATGCACTCTATGGGTTAAGGGGTAAGGAATTACCATCATTTAATCATAGCAATGAGAGTAAGGGAAAGGAACATCGGACACACTATATGGGCAGTAGGGACTTTAGAAAGTCACCACTTTCTAACATCATCAAGCAATAACATACATGGGGTAGGGGCTAAAGGAAAATCTCCATAGATATATAAGCATCGTACCAGTCATACATAACATATTATCCAAAAATACCTCTAGTCATGAGTGGTGGGAGAAAGGCATGTCTTGGGCTCACCCTCAAAAGTAAATAGTAAAAGTAGCATTATCTTAAAATAGGTAGAAATAAAGTAGATGTTGCCCCGAAGTAAAGGACTTACCACAAGCAATAATCTTCACATGTCAACTAGCCATGTGGAGGTGGATGGAGAAGAGCTCTGGTCCCTACAAGGTTAGATCATGTAGGCAAAAAGTATGTCTTAGTACTTTGATTATACTATGTATGTGGGATACAATGCAATAAGTAAATCATAAGCCATGTTATTCAAGATGGTTAATCATATACAAAGGTAATAAGGTTAATATGACATAAATGATCAATGTTTTACTTAAAAGATGTATGGAAGGTAAATCATCATTTCATAACATAGCATATAAATATGTGGCAGGAAATCATAACTGGCAAAAAATACCATGCGAGCTACCATATGGAATTTTGTTGTTGCCTCCACACTGAAAATGGAGAAGCCTACTTGCCAAGGTAGATTATATCCCACATTGTTGGTAACTTGACCTAGTTTGATCCACTAGTGTAAGCCAATTTAGGGAAATAATGGTAACCTATGGTGGCACATAGTTATAAGACTAAGACTTTATATAAGGAGCCCTTGGGTTGAACTCCCACCTTAAGCCTCATTCGGTGCTAGGCCTAGTCCCACAAAATACATAATATAAGCATAATCATGGCATGTATAACTTTTAAAGCATAATTGCATAGTAGAATTAGCTCATCAACATCCTTAACCCTTTCAAGTGAGCATTTTCCTTTCGCAAGAGGATGTAACATAGCATCAAAGGGTTTCATGATCTTGCTTAATATTCGGACAATTATCCATGAATTCATAACACACTTGGCAACCCATAATCATACATCATATTTATGACTTTCATAGCTTGCAATAAAGCCTTTCATCAATATAAGATGCTTCATCATATAATCTTACTCAAAACATGATGAGTTTATTCATAAATACTTAAAATTATGAAATTCAAGAGTATTGGACAAGATTGAAGTAAAATATGATTACTTGAAAACCCTTCAAATAACCCACCATCATCATAGTAAAACTTCTAGTTAGAGCATCATAATAATCATCTCAAAATCTATAAATATTCATAGAATTTCATAGTATCATAAGATTCATAGCTTAAATATCATAAAGAAATCCATAGTATCAACCAATTTTAGGAGTTCATGCATTTCAAATTAATAATTGACAAATTCCAATTCAAATCATGCATAATAATAAAAATAGGAAGTACTCATAGTGATTCAAGTCTTAAAATCAAAGATTCAATTGAAAAGCGTTTTTGTTCTCTGTGGGTGAAAGGGCTCATGGATAAAGAAACCTACATACGTTGAGGTCTTGAAGAAGATGGAAGAAGCTTGGGAGATCCTTGAAACCCTAGAAACTTTGGAGAAATTGAGAGAGAAATTTGGGAGATTTTGGAGATGATTTTAAGAGATTAGAGAGTGCTTTTGGTCCAAATGGTGGAATTTTTTTTAGTATTCCTATATTTAAGGGTTCAGGGATATGTCACAATTAGCCTTACTTAAATCTGAAAATTTTTTAGAAGTTTTGTACTGTGGTGAAATGGGACCACAATACGGACATGTTCTGTAATAGTTCATTTTTGCACGAATTTTAATTTTCTCCTGTTTTGACCGTGGAATGAGTCTCGATCATTTTTAAATTAAAATGGATCTTCTCCTAACACGTAGAGGTCGCGTACCCCTCTGGGAAGTGAAAAAATATGTGAAAACTCATTTTTCGATACGATTAACTTAAAAATCAAAGGAGATCATTTGCTTATACAATTTCATATCTTGAAAAAGAGTACACACTCGAATTTTCCAAAAAAATGAATGGATGATACATTGTACAATACATCTAATATAAGAGTTTTCTGAAGCACTTTAAGAGGTGTTACAAAGAGCCTTTGTACAGATGTCACCCAGGTACCCTGCATAATCTGCATCAACATAGCCAATTAAATCAAAGGAATCACGAAATGGGTAGGAGAGGACAAAGGTCCCTTTACCCTTGTAGATATCTTAGAATCCTTATTGTAACTTTTAACTAAGACTCTTTAGGACAAGCTTAAACCAAAGATAATGCCAAACACATATATTTGGTCAATGAGAAGATCTCTTCCTCTTGATTACAAGAAAAACGATGCCATAAAGCTTTCCTCTTTCGATATTATTCTCAAGAAAATAGTTTGATAATCTTTCATATCATCCTCTAGGTTCTAATTTCAACCTATATAATGCCTTATTCATCTTTAGTGCATGATTGGATCAAGCACTATCATCAAAACTTGGTGTTGTAATGACCTTCCAATTCAATTCTATAATTATGTGGCTACCTTGTTAATTTGAGCATATGTATAATGACCTCGGGCCATTGGTGATTTGTTGGGACTGTTGGGATGGCTATTGGTTGGGTTGTTTAGGAGTTATATGGACTCTGAGTTAACCACCCGCAAAATCATTTTTCAGATAAAGTTCTAGTAAAAGGCCTTGGAATAGAATTCTAACTATTCCATTAGCTCTGGAATGGTCAAATTAGGCTAGGAGCATGTCTGATACAGTTATATCGTGGCTTGCAAATTTAGCTACCGAAATTGGTTAATAGTTGGCTGTGTCAACATCCTCGGGAACTATGCCATGAATGAGAATTTTGATAGTACAGTTAGCTCTGAGACGTCAATTTTTGTCTAGGGTGACCCTTCATTTGATACCTGGGGACGTCTAGATGTGATTTGACCTCGTGGGGGGATTTTCGTTAAAGCTTGCGTATGAAGAAGTGGGGCCATCACTTTATTGTAAGAAGCTCCATTGATAATTTCAACTGCACCATTCGATTCGAAATGTCAAAATCCACAGGGTTACATAGTTCGTTTGCAAAATTCAGAGTCAGGACGAGTCCAAATCGACGAAAAAGAGATTGATGGATAAAGGGAAAGAGAGAGGGCGTGGTGGCAAGTTTTGGGGCTGACACATGGTGCAGTCAAGAGTTGCACCTGTCAGCGGCGTGTCAGCCCATGTCATTTGTTATATATATATATATATATATATATATATATATATATATATATATTGGTTCCAGGGGAATATATTATATCATCCTCCTAACTTTGCACCGTGATTCCAAGCTCATTTTCTATCCAACTTGAGTGATTCAAAAAGCTACGTGACTCAAATTTTCACAAGGATCGCCGTGGTGAAGTCAAACTTGGGATTGATGTGTATTTTGAGCTAAAGTCACTGACTTAGCTTATTAGTTTCTCGAAATTGAGGAAAACTCTATGCGTTGATATCTTAATCGATTCTTGACGGAATTAAGTGAAACTTGAACCTAAATTTTTCTACATTTTGAGAGGAACGCTGTTGTATGCTTGGTATTCACTAATTTTATTCGATTTTTGAGAATTTTAACCGAGAAATTTTTGAAAGGAATATTTTTCTGGTGAAGTTTTCAACTTTGTTTTTGGGCTTTTTCTCGATCTTCATAGGCCCGTTTGGGGTCAAATTTTTGGCTGTAGGCTTAGGGTGTCGTAGGGGTCATTCTTGGAATTTGTTTGGAATTTCGGCGTGGCATCCATTTTTGACCCCTTTTTTCCTAATTTCGCTCGTTTCATGAGATACTACAGCTAAACTGATCGTGTTGACATCTTGAATTATATTTTGACAATTGAGCAGCTTCTAGAGACTATCAAGAAGGGGAAGTCTTGGTTGGTCTAACTCAAAAATTTGGTAAGGCATTTTTCAGGTAGGCTAGGCTTTCTCTAAACCGTAGATTGAATGAAGCATATGCAAGTTGAGTCTGAAATGTATGTGAGATGCTAGTAGTGTCGATTATGCGTAGTGTTGTGATTGGAGAATTATAATCTGTGTTGGTGGCTGTAATATACTATAATCTCAATGTACGTATGTATGTATATTGGTACTGTTAAGAGCTAGGAGACCTTTTGAGGGCGGTGTGTCAGCCGATGTCATAGATAGATATGCATTCCGATCGAACTATTACATATGGGTGTATGTTGCCTAATTTTGATATGATCTGATGACTGTGGGACCACTTGTTGGTTCTTGCCAGACTTGATTAGTGGTATGCTATATTTCTATTGGGCCTATCTGTTGTGGACACTCATGATATCCTTGTTATTTTTGCATGTTTGCTTTCATTATATGTTGTTTACTAGAGTATAGCATGTTTTCCTATTAGGCCTCATTCTATCCCAATTATTGAGGTCTATGCTTTTGTGCATTATTGTTAGTGGCTGGGCTTGGTTTCTGCTTATATAAGATCGGGGGTGAGTTGGCATTATCCATAGGATGGTGGTAGTATAGATTGTGTGGGATACCTAGTTTGAGAATATCATTGCTTACATTGACTTAGGGCACGACATGACTTTGGAATTCCGGATCTTGATACATTGGCTTAGAAAGTTATTGATTGATACCTCGAGTCCTAAGATGATGCTCCTCATTGTTGTTCAAGCACCGGTAGCCACGCCTAAGTATCCAAGTTCGCGCGTTAGATGTCCCTTGTTCCAAGTTTTGATGGTCACACCTAATCATCGAGCTTTGGATGTCAATTCTTAGGATCGAGCACCTTTTGATGGTTTGAGTCTAGGGCCCTACTGATTCTATTTTAGCGGTGGGGCTCCGTGCTGGATATTCTGAGTATAGACACATTGTTAATGCTAAGAGGATTCTTTCACCCGGGAGGGATATATTCCACCATTATGTTTATGGTCAGACCACATGGCCTTGGCTTTCTACTCGACCGGAGGCTAGGTCGGAAGACCAGGAGCTAGAGTCCCTTGGTGATCTTAGGGGTTTGAGTCCCTATGTGATACCATTTCTGGATAGGTCGAGGACCCAGTTATTGTTGTGATGCTGAGGGCCGATGGCCAACCATTACATATGGATATACTCACTTTTCACACCCTGATTGTGCATGGGGTGTACCCTCTAGGCTTATGGGGGATCGGGGGGCCTCCAGGCTTAGATATTAGGGCCTTACACCCATGTACAACTGACTCTGGTTCTGATGATATGGAGAGCTAGGCAATGTGATGGTTATGTGGGGTTTCAGTGATTATTTATCATCAATATTGTGCATAGGCGTACCTTCTAGGGTTATGGGTGCTCGGGTGGTGTACAAGCATAGATAGTAGGTCCTTGCACCAGTGCACAGTACTGTGCTTCGATTTTAGTGATAGTTGTGATATGGCTTCACTCATTTATGGTCAGATGGTGTGTTTTTTCCCTGTCATGGCTAGTTCAGTTGATAGATACATTTGAGCTTGCTTATGCATTTATTTCACTCAGTCAGCCGATAATGCTTACTGGGTGCCTTATTCTAGTAATCGCACCTACTTCTGTATCTTCCCATGGTGCAGGTTTACGTTCTAGTTGGATGCTCTAATTTCTGGGGATTTGAGAGTGCAAGAGACTTTTCTTGGTGAGTGCCGGTAGCTCTAGCATCGTCAAAGTCCCCTCTTTTCGATGGTCATCTTTTGTTCCAGACTCTGGCCTTGTATAGTCTGTAATTACCCCAAAATGTTCCCCAAACCGTGCCTCAGAATACCTGGAATTTTAATTTCCTTATATCTCAAAATTCATTTGTGATTTCAAAAATCCGACTTCAAATTCTTGTTGAGGGGGTCCAAAATAGGGGGCAAGGGTCTAACCCCGATTTAAAAGCTAGGATCTAATAGTTATGAAATTTCACAAATCAAACTCCAGAGGGTTTTTCGCATCCCCCTCACGATGCGCCCCTATGTAATTTTGAACTTTGTTTTTCAGCTTCAGTCCAAGACTTTAAGTCTTGGGCCTAAAAGCTCCCATACATGTTTTTACCCATACTTAGTCATATTTCACCCTTATATCATCCTAAACACTTTCCAGTACTAACTCAAACACTTAGTCATATTTACTCTCCAAACTCAAGTCCCAAACTCTCATCCCAAGCTAAGGTTCTCCTTCAAGGTTCTTCTTCAAACTTGAAGTCTCCATCAACAATCTACACCAAGTTCATCCAAAGCTAAGGTATGTGGTGTTGAATCATTCGGTCCTTTCACCCATGGTGCCTAAGTCTCCTTTTTACTAATATTATATGATTTAAAGTTGATTTTACATGTGGGTCTTATATATTGAGAAATTCACTGCACAGTGATTTTAACTCATGAAAGTATGGTTGATTTAGCATGTTTTGAGCTCTAAATCTTGGATCTAATGTTGGATTTGATGAGGGGTTTTGATGTGATTGTCTTGGAGGTGTTGCAAGGTGTTGATTGATGGTTTTACTACAGATTTTCTTGCATGATTTCATCTTTAAATTGCATGGTCTTTTACCCTTATTACACTCCCTAAGGTGTTTGTTAAAATGTCCGATCATGGTTTCTTGAGGAAATAAAGATCCAAAGCATGAGATATGATATGAATGATGTTACGATAATGAAATGAGTTTATGTATATGATTATTCCTATATAAAGTGTTGCACTATAGCATATGATGAATCTTATATAAAGTGTAGAATCGACTGTTGACACCCAATTTTTACCCTCCACGGTGTCAAATTAGTCATCGAGCTTTATTTTTATTTTAAACGATTTTTAA
>JAPFFP010046359.1:0-11029 GCA_026153255.1 Solanum medicagineum
ATAGTAAAAACAAACATTTAAAGACGAATATAAAAAATCAAAGTAATAAAACATCATTGAACACAAAAAATTCATAAACAACATAATGATCAAAATTCTCTTAACAAAAGGAAAAAATATCCATAACGAAAAATTGAAGAAATGGGGTCAAAAGAAGTCAAACATCGTGGTGCATCAAGCATCGGCCTTTGGATGATTTGTGGGGTTCTGAGGCACCATCTCCCCCGCAGCAGTACTGAAACTACCCTCTCCATGTGGGTGTGCAACTCTCGATCTCGCTGAATAGCCACCAATAATAGCGACTCCTGCACCACTACCTCGGATATGGGCTCCTCCTCCAGTCTTGACCTTTTCTGAGTCGGCTCTATATCATCATCATGCTCAAGGGGCCTCTTCCTATGGACGTTCGGACGGTCGGTTAGCCACTTGAATGCCTCATCACCCCTCGTTGCCACCTCCTGGACTGTAATAGGAGATGCCAACATTTGCAATAAGTTGGCCTTAAACTTGGCCAACTCCTCGGTAACAATGTTTATGTCAGCAGGTTGAGCTCCCTCAAGTCTCTACTGGACTCTCACCTCAAAGGCACCTACTCGAGCATCCACTACTTTAACTCTTTCATCTCCCAAATCATGGGTGAATGCCTTCATCCTCTCCTCAAAGTCCCGTACAGTGTGGTCAATCCAAGGTTTGACCCATGTAGATAGAGCCTGAAGTTTGGAATCCACCATAGCCACCTTGCGAAATAATCCCTGAAAAGCAATAACAAAAGTAAGAGAATCAACCTGTAATGAAGCTGCTACTGGTGCCAGAGTACTGGAGGAAGGTGTGGAGTCGATCTCCACAGCTAGCGTGGTCTTTGTAGCAATTAAAGTAGTGCCAATAACAACTCGAGGTGCACTTTGAGTAGGAGGCTCTACTTGGAATGGCTCCGAAATAAGAGGGGGAACAACTCTCTGTAGGGCAACAGGGTTCTCTTCAGCCTTGATCAGACTGGGATCCATTATGTGTAATGCCTCTACATGAGGGTCCAAGTGGAGAGAGACTATACCCCAGCCATCTTGCACAACTTGTGTATAAAAATGGGGAATGGCAAGGCCAGCTAAGTGCGGACTATTGACTCATGTATATGTTCTCCTATAACCTTAGCCTAGTCAATTTTGTACCCCGCTAAGATGCTACCTAACAATACAGTTCTTTCTGATATGATCACATTATCCATGAAAGTGCGTCTAATCTGCCAGAGAATAATGGACCACTAAAATATTTCCCTAAATAAGAGATGAGCATTTAGAATATGCTCCGCGTGGTTCGTAACCCATGTTAGCTCAGCACGTTCCTCACAAATTTGACTTACTATCTACCTAAGGAGTTCTGTTCTAAGCCCAACATCCTCTTAATTCACTGCCTTTCTCATCTCTGCAATCTTATGATCATACTCTGCTGTGGAATTTTGGATCGAATTGTAGTCGCCGAATGGTTGCCTATGAGATATCAATAACCTCCTTTCTGACCAGGACTTCACTCAATTATGGCTACTTAATAGGCTTTTTAAGCTTTGGCAGATCTCTGCGTATAGTAGTATAGTAGGAGGCACAAAACTCCCTAACCACGTAAGGGGCATACTTCCCCACTGCTTGTGATAGTCAACTTAGTCTATGTCGCTCAGTTTCAGCCTCTAACCCTGGCACACTTCTTAGTCCTGAATCTTTCAGCCTAGCTTCCTTGTGGAATCTCCTCACTAGCCTCCCTTGTCTTTTTCAGCTCCAGTCCCTTTTCATATATCTATTTCATCCCTATGACACACCATCTAGTGCTTTGTAGGTCTGTGGACATTAGAATATAAGTAGATTCGGCTGTGGGGTAGCAGTATCCTCATACCAAGCTTGATATATCTCAAGGGAACCGGACTCAGAAAGTGAGGCATGATCATCTGACCCTTCCTCATCATCTTCCTCTTCGACTGGGAAGGGCTATCTACTTCCACTGGCACCCGTGTTTGTGATCTTGTCAAGGGTACATTGGCTTCGGGGTCAGGCTACACATTCATATCCTCAACAGATTGATCTTCATCCTATGTTTCATCCCTCAGTTGGTGTCCTGGAGTTGGAGCAACAACTCTTCGTCCTCTTGGAGGCATTGTCTCTACAAAATCATCACAAACCAAAGCATGAGTCCTATGATGTCTTGTACGAACAAGATAGCACATAAAGCAATCAAATAGCAAACAATAAAATTTCTTTAGTAAAATACTTGAAGCAGGTGCAGGGTTGCAGATACGAGGTGGAAGTAGACACATAGGGTGACCTACGAGTCGTACAGTATCCTTGTAATACCAAGGAGTCTAAGGGAAATGCATCTTGGAATCAGCTACGAGAAGTATTTACGACTCGTAGGGTATCCTACGAGTCATAGTCTGGGATCGTACCTCATTTCGGAGACATTTTGAGAGTTCAGATCACGGCCACAAAACCTTCACTACGACTCAAAACAAGGGTTACAAGTCTTAGGTGGGTCTCATATAGAAAATGTTAAGGCACCTTAAATGACTGTTGCCTTCTACAATGGGCCACTAAGACTCGTAAGGTACCCTACGACTCATAGTGGGTCTTTCCAGCAGAAAACAGAGAGCACCTTGGGTTCCTCTACCATTTCTACAAAGACCAACAACTAACCAGAAAGCATCAGGGGTCACAAAAACAAAAGCAAAAACATAAGTGACACTGCAACAAACCTAAACACTCTTCCTTACCAATTATCTCAAAATAAAACATGAATCCTTCCTATCTGCTCAGAACACCCTGACATTGGAGACAGGAAAGCACATTCAAGAGATATATCAAATGCATGCATGAGTAACTTGCTCTAATACAATTATAACATCCCTCAACCCAACGAATTTAACCCCATAGGATTTTCACAAGATAATAACCCATAAAATGCGAGACAAAAGCACATAGCCATAGCAACTGACATCAAAGTCTCCTAACAAGGATAGAAGTCAAGAATCAACTCTTTACAGGTATATAGAGATGTATACATCACATACTTCCTACTACCACAATCATTTTGACTTGTGTTGCTGATAATGATCATAAGACATTCATTCAAGCACCTATAAGACAAGGCTATTTCAAAAATTTACCAAACTTTACCACGAGAACTTACCAGATAAATGGATGAATGAATGATGAGAAGAAGAAAAAGAAGACCAAACTCTTGGTGTAAGATTCACTCGCTAGGGAATGTTAGTAGAGGGATAATTTATGGAAAAATGAGATAAGAGCAAGTTAGAAGGTGAAAAGAACTGTTTCATGCAGGGATATGAAGAGCCAAAAGACGTTAGTCTTTTGATATTCAAAATGGGTCACCTTTTAAAATTCTGCAGAATGGGTCTACGAGACCCCGACTATGAGTCATACGGTGTCATATGGTTCATAGTTCCCAATCTCATAGCAAACCCAACATTTGGGAAAATTTTGATGTCATACCTGGGTACTACGAACCCCACTTATGACTTGTAAAGGACCCTATAAATTGTAAGGTTGGCTCATAGTGCATGACTTCTGATATAATCATGCTATGTTCTTGATTCTTGTTTGTTTCTGGTTATCTAAAACATCCCTTAGTCCCTTTATCCTTTTACTCTCTTGTAGTTGTTTAATTGCTTCTGCGATTAAGGATGTGTAAATATTATGCTAAGAGTCTTGTTTGGGTCCTTTTGGATTCCCATTCACCGTATCACGTCTAGGACCTAGGCTTGGGTCGTGATAGGATCCTCTTTCAGCTTGGATCTCTGGAACTTTGATGGGTTCATTCTTGTAAATCCATCACCCTTGAGGCCGGAGCGGGAGCATGAGGGCATTGGGCCGAAGTGGGAGCATGAGGGTATGGTCTACCCCTCCATCTTGAGGAGCTTGAGGAGTGGGAGGGGTCGGTTTCTCCTTGGGAGTACGAGCTCTCCTTAGTCTAAATCCCTTGGAATTGGCATTATCTAGCATTCGTTAAGGGAAAAGACTTATGTTACACCTAAAGCACGATTAGACCATGAAGAAGTGAGACATTTCCTAAAATGCCTCATATCCTCCCATTCATAGTTGTGGCACGATTCACAACTATGAATGACTCTAAGCGATGTAGTCTATTGGATTTTCGAGGAAGATTAACAACTTAGTGCTCTAATAATGAGTTTGATACAACCCAAGCCTAGGCCCTAGACATGACACAGCGAATGAGAACCAGAAAGGACCCTAAACAAGCCTCTTAGCATATCAATCAAACATCATTGGTCACGGAAGCAAAATAAACAATAACAAAAGATATAATAACAAGGGGAGCGGGATTAAGGAAAATCTTGATATTCATAAAAGCATAAAAGAGTCAATCTCATAGCATAAGTACATAATAATATCCAACAACACCTCTAACATGGAATGAAGCGGGGCCAAGACACTTTTCGGGCTCACCCTCATAATAACAAGTGTCTAGCATAAAGAAGTCTCAAGTAGCAAGAGTAATGCAGATATTGTCCTCAGACTTGAGGACTCACCAATACTTATCTCCGATGTACCGAACTAGCCACATGGAGGATGATCAAAAGGTGCTCCGGTCCCTTCACGGTAATATAATGTAGGCATAGAGTATACATTAGTCGGTTTGAATGTACTAAGTATACGAGATGCAATACAACAAGACATAAGTCAATGTAGTAAAAATGCAAGTCAATGTAGTCAAAATGCATGATCATAACAATGGATACATAATTTCAATATGCATGCGTGATCAATACTCATAATAAAACATGCTTGTCAATCATTCATTAGCGTAAATATGTAGGAAGAGACCTTAACCAACATGGAACAAGTAGCTACAACTTGGAATCCAAGGCATGACACCCCCTCTGTTAGGTGGATGGGCATGACATCCCTCGGCTAGGTGTGGTCTACTTGCCAAGGCAAACCAAACATCATAACATGACTAGATGGATTTGCTAGCATAGCAAAGGTAATAACCATAATCCAATGGTGGCACATTGTTCAGAGAGTAAAGACTTTATATATAAAAACCTCTTGAGTCGAGCCCTCATATTAAGCCTCAATCAGTGCTAAGTCAAATCCCACGTAATACTTTAAATAAGCATACTTTAATCATAACATAAATAGCTTGTAAGAACATGACTTGAGTAGCTCATAAACATGCTTGACCTCTAGTAGTGAGCCTAACTTGAACATGAGAGTAGATCATGATCATACATGAACTCTTGCTTTAATATCAATGTCTCACAAGAGGTAAAAATCTTGAATTAGTGATTAACTTGATACTTGTAAAATCATGGATACTTTTCAAGAATTCAATACATACTTGAAAGACCTTAATCATTATATATTAAATCGACTTGTAAATCATGAAATAGATTATCATTAACTTGAGAATTCTTGACTTGCCATTCTATCAAACACATGGTAGGTTTAGGATACTTGTTCAAAATCACGCAATTCAAGAGTAAAATAAGATGAGTAAACTTAATGCAAATCAAGCCACCAACATGTAGTACAACCCTTATGTAGGGTACCTTGAAATCAATTACAAAAGCTCATGCTAGTTCAAAGTTTCATAGCTCAAAACATGCATAGTCTCCATAGACATAATCAAATTATGGAATAAACTTGAAATAGATGGTTATGCATAATCCATTAATACTTCATAAAATCCCAACATAATTTATACTCATAATCGATAATAAGAGATACCCATAGGTAATACAACTTGAAAACATGCAGTTTTCATGAAAAGGGAAGGTTGGGCTCCATGGGTGAAAGGAAACCAATGGATGAACCCTTCATACCTTAAGCCTTGAACTCTTATAGGTGAACTTGAAGTAGTCTTAGAGCTTGAAATGATTCATTGAGTTCCAAAGTTGAGCTTGAGATCCTTAGATTTGAATGAGAGAATTGATAGAGTCTTAGAGGGGTTTGAGAGAGGGTTTTATGAGATATAGAGTTGAAAAATTGCTAAGTATGGGTGATTTCACGTTTTAGTGGGCATGGGGTTATGACCCCAATACCTTGGGTGTATAGGAAAAACTAAGGAAACTATTGTACTGGTCCGTATCCAGTCCATGAAGTGGACCAAACGTGAAGGAGAAATTACACTGCTCTGTGCCAAGGCCCCGTCGCGCTTGGGGCGCGGATGCTCTCTGGAAATCAAAAATTAGAAAAAATTATTTTTTGGTACGGGTCCTCTAAAATTCGGGTTATACCCATTACCCACTCAATTGGTTCCCTTGTTCGAGTATATAAAGTCAGATTTCGATATTACGTATAAATTTTGAGATATATGGAAATTACGATTATGGGCATTGTGAAGCACATTTTGGGGCGTTTCACTAGCACTGAGTGGGCATATGTGGGGGGGGGGGGGTATCCCCAAGGTCCCTTATATAAATCTTCAAGTCCCATAACTATGTGCCAAGCATAGTTTCATGCTTATGACGTTTTAAGGGATGATGATTGTTCAATGGATCTACCTTTGGCAAGTAGGTCACCTCTTTATCCGTTGTAGAAAAGACAATGGAGTTCTAAGTTATAGCTCACTTGGTCTTATATCGGTTAAGGTTCCATCCCTGTTATAGGGAAACTATTTTGACATACATGCATCATGGATTTCATGGCATATCGATATATTATGCTTCTTGCTTATATACTTTTTCCTATATATGTGCCCTTATCATCTAACATTGAATGCAGGTTTAATGAATTCATATGCATTGTATGCCCACATACTTAGTTCATTCAAACATACTAATATATACTTTTTCCCTACATGATCTAACTATGTAGGATCCAGAGACTCTATTCATCCACCTTTTGACGGTTAGTTTAGTTTATGAAAGTTGTTGTGGTGAGTTCTATCCTCCAAGGACAAGCCATCATTCATATACCTATTATATTGCTTTCTCTTTATGTTTCATTTACTTTGAGGGTGAGCCCAGGACATGTCTCAGCCCTCGTCCTATTTTCTGACTTAAAGGCATTGTTCGACAACATGTAGACTCTTGTAAAGATTTTTCTTATGATTTGCTACTTGTTTTTGGAGAATATGATTATAGCTATCTATTCGGTATTGTTTATATGATGACTCATTTATGATGTAATATCAAAATATAGAAAATCCTAAATCCCATTCCACATTCAATCGTGAGTCATACATACCCGCCCCTTAGTTCTTATATGTTATGTGCTATGTCGATCATGTTAATCCCTATCCCTATGACATCCCCATAGCATAAGTCATACTTTTTCATCCCTTAGAACTATGTTTATTACTTTATTATACACTTCCAAACTGATGATGTGACTATGGGTACCATGAGGCTTGTTTGGGGACTCTCGAGTTCCTATTCGCCATGTCACTCCAAGACCCTAGGTCCGAGTCATGATAGTAGGTCACTTGGAGTTTGCAGTGATGTCTTTCGATCTTACTAATGAACCAGTTGTATTCATAGATCATATGAATAGGGTATTCAAGCAATACATTGACGTGTTCATAGTGGTGTTCATCGATGATATTCTGTTCTACTCCTGAAGAGAGGGAGAACATATGGAACACTTGAGGGTGGTATTACAAACTTGAGAGAGAAAAGGCTTTTTGCAAAATTTGATAAGTATGAGTTTTGGCTAAGTGAGATTGCCTTCTTTGGGCATGTTGTCTCATGTTGTGGTATTAATATTGATCCTAAGAAGACGAAAGTGATGAGAAATTGGCCAATGCCATTGACTCCAACAGGCATAAGGAGCTTCTTAGGCCTCTCTAGGTACTACAAAAGGTTTGTGAAAGGTTGCTCTTTTATCTCATCTCCACTAATTAAGTTGACTCAAAAGAAGGTGAAATTTTGCGGACAAATGGTTGTGAGAAGAGTTTCCAAAATTTGAAGGATCGACTAACTTCGACTCCTATCTTGACTTTGCCGGCGGGAAATGATGGATTTTTTGTTTATAATGATGCTTCACGGATTGGATTGGAGTGCGTGTTGATGAAAAATGGCAAAGTGATTGCCTACGCCTTAAGGCAATTGAAGATGGATGAGAAAAATTACCTGAGTCATGATCTTGAGCGTGTTGCCATAGTGTTTGATTTGAAAATTTAGCATCGTTATTTGTATGGGGTTCATTTGGATGTCTTCACTAATCACAAGAGCCTTCAACATGTGTTCACGCAAAAAGATCTCAACCAAAGACAAAGAAGGTGGTTAAAGCTCCTCAAAGACTATGACATGAGTGTGAAATATCACCAGGACAAAGCCAATGTAGTAGCCGACACCATTAGTGGACTCTCTATGGGTAGTGTGTCTCACATAGAAGATGATGGAGAAAGGTAGTTTGCTAAAGAGGTCAATAGATTGACTAGATTGGGGGTAAAGTTGAATGAATTCAGAAGTGGTGATGCGATGGTACTTCATGGGGCCAAAACTTCCTTGATTGAGGATGTTAAGTCCAAGAAATACCTTGATCCAACTCTTGTTTAGTTGAAAGTCTTTGTGAAAGAAGGAAAGATAGAAGTTTTCTCAGAAGGGAAAGATAGTGTACTCCGGGATATTGTGCGTACCCAACAATAGTGAATTGAAGAGGTTGATATTGCAACAGGCTCATAACTCTTCTTATTCTATTCATCTTGGTACTACAAAGATATATAGAGACTTTAGGGCGATTTATTGGTCAAATGGTATGAAGAAGGACATTGCCCAATTTGCATCCGAGTGTGCTAATTGCCAACAAGTCAAAGTTGAACATCAAAGGCAGGGTGGCCTAGTTCATGACATTAGCATTCTAACTTAGAAGTGGGAAGAAGTCAATGTGGACTTTCTAGTGGTATTTCCAAAGACCAAGAATCACTTCAACTCCATATGGGTGATAGTGGATTGTATCACAAAGTTAGCTCACTTCTTACTGGTTAAAATGACATTCTTCACTTTTAGAACGGAGAGGTTGATGGAGTTCTATTGTCCATCATATCAAATTGTGGTATCCAATTCTCCTATCATTTTTGGAAATATTTCCAAAGGGGACTTGGTACCAATATAAAGTTAAGTACTGCTTTTCATCCCCAAACCGACGGGTAAGATGAGAGGACTATTCAAGCATTGAAAGACATGTTAAGAGCTTGTGTGTTAGAGTTTATGGGAAGTTGGGATGATCATTTACCTTTTATTGAATTTTCCTACAATAATAGCTTCCATGCAAGCATTGAGATGCCACCATTTGAGGCATTGTATTGTAGAAAATGTAGATGATCTATTGGGTGGTTTGAAGTCAGTGAGATGGACTTGATCGGACTGGACTTAGTCATGAATGCTATGGAGAAAATTAACGCTATAAGGGAGAAGTTGCAAATGACTCAACGCCGACAAAAGTCGTACTCCGATGTAAGCAGGGATCTCGAGTTCCAAATTAGTGATAGGTTATATCTGAAAGTGCCTCCTATGAAAGGTGTTATCCAATTTGGTAAAAAGGCGAAGTTAAGCCCTACGTATGTAGGGCCTTACAAAGTGATAAGAATAGTGGGAAAGGTGGCATACGAGTTGGACCTATCTAATGAGATGTATTATATCCATCCAATTTTTCATGTGTCAATGTTGAGGAAGTTCGTAGGCAATCCAAGCTCCATAGTTCCCATGCAAGATGTGAACATTGAAGAGGATTTAGGTTGTGAAGAGGTACAGGTTGAGATTTCAGACTAGGAAGTGAAAAGGCTAAGGAACAAGGAAGTTGCATCCGTCAAGGTGCTTTAGAGAAATCATCAAGTTGAGGGTCCCACATGAGAAGTGGAAGCGGACATGATGAAGCATTACTCGTGTCTATTCGACTCTACTCAATCCTAAGGTATCAAGTCATTCTTGCCTAAAACCTTCAATTCCTTGCATTTTGGTTTTTGCATGATGCATACACTCATTTCTATGTCTATTGTAACGACCCCCAAAGTCCCTGAAAATGTATCTCGGAAGTGCCAAGAAAAGTAATTCCCATATATCTCAAAATTCGTTCGCAATATAAAAAATCTGACTTCATATTCTTGTTTAGGGGGTCAAATTGAGTGGGAAATTGGTCTAACCCTGATTTTAGACCAACCGTAGCGAATTTTGAAAACAGTGGGTCTGTGCGTCACTGGCACGATGCGCTAGTGTAGCTTCATCCAGCTTTTCTATCTCGGTCCAAGGCTTCTGGGTCTTGGGCACAAGCCTTTCCATAGGTGAGAATACCTATACTTAGCCATATTTGGCCTTGATGTCGTACAAGACATTCCCTAATACTCATTCACACACTTATATCCTATATTTCTCTCAAAATTCAGGCGCCAAAACCCTCTTCGAATCTTAAGGATTGCACTCAAGCTCTAAGTCTCCATCTCCAATCTTCATCAAGTTCATCTCAAAAGCTAAGGTATGTGGGTTTCTTTCACCCATGATGACCAAGCTTCCTTTTACCTAAAATTGCATGATTTAAAGCTGATTTGCAATTGGATCTTACTTATTATGAAATTCACTGCACACCATGTTGGGGTTTATAAAATTGTGGTTGTTTTACTATATTTTGGGCTATGAATCTATGTTGTATTGTAAGATTCGATGAAGGGTTTTTATGTATATTGCATGAGGTTGTTACAAAGTATCTATTGATGGTTTTACACTAAAATTTCTAGTATGATTACACTCTTGAATTGCATGGTTTTACAGTAGCACTACACACCTCTAAGTGCTTGATAAAATGTCCGGTTATGATTTCTTGAAGAATTGAAGGTCTAATGCATGTCTTATGGATTGAATGATTATGTGATGATGAAATAATGATGAAATGATAATGGAATGATGATGAAATGATGATGAAAAGGAATGTTTGTATATGATGATAAAAAGTGTATGTATGTGTGTGTGTGTGTGTGTGTATATATATATATATAATGATAATCCTTGTGCTATAGTGCTTGACTCAGTCTCTCCGTCAGTCCTAAATCCTTCCCTTAGCTTAGTCAATGT
>JAPFFP010046360.1:0-57133 GCA_026153255.1 Solanum medicagineum
ATTTTCTTATGTTGGAGAACTTTTTTCAACTAAAATAAACTTGACTAAAAATATATCAAAAAATTTAAATACTAGGCAAAAAAATTAAAAATTTCAAGGTCCAAAAAAATAGTAATCTTATCAAGGTATAGCAATGTACAAACCAAGTACATCATAAGTAACAAAAATGAAGCACTACACATAAACACACATAAAAAATTCAAAATAATCAGTTAAGATGTAAGTATATCTGCCTAGACACACATTTGCACATACAACTTCAATAATATGAAGATTATAGAATCAACAGAGGAAAAGCATTAGCATAAAAAAGATGGAATGTGGCGAAATATTATTACTTCATAATTTGTAGGTGAAAACATACCTGAGGAGTTTGGGGCAAGGGTTCTGGAGTCAATGGAAGAACAAACCATAGCAAAAGCTTTGTATTTAGGTTTTACTAAGGAATGAAAAATCCTAGAGCCTAAGATTGAATTTTTGAATAGCTCTGGAATGAAAACCCTAGAGCCTAAGATTGAATTTCCGAATGGAGCTATTAATTTTTTTATTTATTTCTTTTGTAAAAGTTACATTCTTTTTATTTTTCAAGTTAAATTCTGAAGCTTCTTTTTTACTTTTTTTTTCGTTTTTCTCTTCCTTTTCATTTTTTTACTATCATAAAAGAAACATCCATTATTGTTTATGTGCAATATATCTAATCTTATAAATTATAGTTATTTTATTTATTTATTCATTTAAATTATTCAATTTTAATAAATGTGTATATTTGTAAAATTGAATTTATTTTTCATAGAAACGACAACAACAACAAAAATACCCAGTGGAATCCCACAAGTAGGTTTTGGGAGGGTAAAATGTACGCAAACCTTACCAGTACCTCATAGAGATAGAGAAGCTGTTTTCGGAAGACCCTCAGCTCAAAAATATCCGGCCTCAAAAGTATAAAATACTAGCTATGAAAGAGAAATGACTAAAGTGGAAAGCAACTGATAATATATAAATATAATAAAAGAAACAAATATGAGACATACAATAACAACACAAGATATACATACACGATACACAACTAATCCTAGCAAAACACAAGGCTAGACATCGTCTTACCCCTACTAGCCTATCAAACTTCTACCCTAATATGCGACCTCCACTCCTTTCTATCTAAGGTCATGTGGTCATGTCCTCAGTAATATGGAGCTGCACCATATCCTATCTAATCACCTTACCCCCAATATGTTTTTTGGTCTACCTTTACCCCTCTGCATAACTCCTAAAATCAACCTCTTGCACCTCCTAATGGGAGCGTCGACACTTCTTCTCTGCACATGCCCAAACCATCGCAGTCTCGCTTCCCTCATCTTATCCACCACAGAGGCCACCCCTAACTTCTCTTGAATTGTCTCATTCCTAATCTTATCACTCCTTATATGTTCACACATCCATCTCAACATCCTCATCTCCGCAACTTGCACCTTTTGGATATGTGAGTTTTTGACTGGCCAGCGCTCCAACCCATATAGCAATAACGGCCTAACCACCATCCTATAAAACTTAACTTTAAGCTTAAGTGGTATCTTCTTATCACATAATAATCCAAAGGCAAGTATTCACTTCATCCATGCTACCCCAATACGATGTGTGACATCATCATCGACATCACCACTACCCTAGATGACAGACCCAAGATATTTAAAGCTTTTTCTCTTGGGAATATATTGAGTGGCAAGCTTCACTTCGAGGTCCATTGCATCACTCGCAACATTGAATTTGCATTCTAAGTATTCTATTTTGGTCTTGCTCAATTTGAACCCTTTGGATTCCAAAGTATGTCTCCAAACGTCTAACCTATCATTAACTTTATCTCGATTCTCATCAATCAATACTATGTCAACCGCAAATAGCATACACCAAGGAGCCTCCTTCTGAATAGATTATGTTAGCTCACTATCACTAAGGCAAAAGAGAAGGGTTGAGCACAAATCCTTGATGAAGTCCCATCTCGATTGGAAAATACTAAAAGTCACCTCCCACTGTGCTCACTCGAGTTTTGGCTCTATCATACATGTCCTTTGTCTCTCTAATATACACCATTAGAACACCTTTTATCCCTAGACACCTCCATAGGACATCCTTTGGAACGCTTTCATAAGCCTTCTCAACATCAATAAATACCATAGGAAGGTCTCTTTTTCTTTCTCTATATTTTTCCTCTAGTCTTTGAACAAGTTGAATTGCCTCAATAGTTGATCACCCCGATATAAATCCAAATTGGTTTCCTAAAATGGACACTTTTCTTCTTACCCTCACTTCCACCACTCTCTCCCAAACTTCCATAGTGTAGCTTAGCAACTTGATGCCTCTATAATTGTTGCGATTTTGAACACCACCCTTGTTCTTGTACAATGGTACCATTGTACTCCTCCTCCATTCTTCTGGCATCTTAGTAGTCTTTAGAATATGATTAAACAAGCTGGTCACCAATCCAAACCATCCTTGGTCGTGATTTTCTAAAAATCCACAAGAATCTCATCGGGTTCGATCGCTCTTCCTCTATTCATCCTACTAATAGAATGTATAACCTCTTATCTTTGAAATGCCTACAGTAACCTAAATCTCAATGACTATCAGAATGTGCCAAATTACCCAACTCAATATCTATGTCCCCTTTTTCATTTAGGAGTTTGCAAAAGTAAGCTAGCCACCTTCGTTTAATGGAATTCTCATCCACCAACACTTCGCCATCCTCATCCTTGATGCTCTTCACTTGGTCCAAGTCACAAGCTTTTCTCCCTCCCTCTTTTGTGAGCCTATACAAGCTCTTATCCCCACCTTTTTCTCCTAGCTGGACATACAAACATTCTAATGTTGTTGTCTTAGTGCTTGTGACCACTGTTTTTGCTTTTGTCTTTGCCGCCTTATAGATATCCCTAAGCCTTCATTTTCATCCTCATCCATACACATGGATCACTTCGTATAGGCTACCTTCTTAGGTTTCACTTTGCCTTGAACTTCTCCATTCCACCACCAATCAATATCCACCAAAGGTTCCTTTCGATACCCCTAGTACCTCGATAGCTACCTTTCTAATGCAACCAACAGTAGTATTCCACATATTGATGACATCACTCTACTACACCAAACCCCCCAAACTACTCAACTTCTCTCCTATCTCTTGACAAGAAGCAGGAGTCAAGCCTCCCCATCTAATCTTCGGTTGCACAAAAATAGTCTTCTTCTTCTTATCCCTCTTAATTTCTAAATCCATCACTAAAAGCCAATGTTGAGTGAAAATATTTTCACTCAGAATAACCTTACAACTCTTACAAACGTTTCTATCACATTTGCAGAGGAGAAGGTAATCAATCTGGGTCTTCGCTACCATGCTACGAAAGGTAATCAAGTGATTATCTCTCTTTGGAAAACATGATTTAGCTATAACCAACTCAAAGGCTTGAGAAAAACCTAAGAAAGATGTTCCTCCTCCATTCCTCTACCCAAAACCAAAGCCTCCATGCACGTCGTCAAAACCATTAGAAGTTACACTAGTATGCCCATTAAAATGTCACCTATGAAGATCTTTTCTATGGTTGATATACCTCTCACAAGCTCATCCAAATCCTCCCTAAAAAGGTTTTTGACCTCCTCAGCCAAGCCCATTTAAGGTGCACAGGCACTAATACATTCACTATATGTCTGCCGATAACAAGTTTAATAGACATCATCCTATCATTTACCCTCCTAACCTCAACCACATACTCCCTAAGGCCCTTATCCATCAGTATACCTACTCCATTTCTATTCTTAGAGATACTAGAGTACAATAATTCAAATCCGTTTATGTCCCGAGCTTTGGTACCTACACATTTTGTCTCTTGTATGTATGCCATATTAATTTTTTTTCTCTTAAGACTCTTCACTAACTCGATGGACTTCCCTGGAAGTGATCATATATTTCACAATGCTACTCTTAACATTAGTAAGCTTGTACCCCTCTTACTACTACTACCCCTCACCTCCAACCCCAACCAACGACATGACCCTACTACACAAGTAGATTAAGGAAAACAACATTTAATAATCCTACACTTGAAAAATATAGTCACATGTTAAGCGTAATAGCTATAACTAATGAAAAGGGCCAAAAGCAAGCATAAACTTGAACAAATATCAAATCGATCACTACTTCAAGAAAGCTCCAGGTATGATCTATTTGCTACAACACTTTGAGAGTAACTTACATCTAAAATGGAAAGATTAGTGCTGGATGGTAACATATAACTGTATCAAAGTACCAAAATCTCAAAGTATATAATCATGGAACAATTCTAGCCCAAGATAAAACTAATTTTTCTTTCATTTTTTTAATCACAACGAGTGTTCCCAAGTTCTATAAATTAACTAAAGTTACCACAGCGATACATAAATGATTTCATTCGTATAAAGAAGTTGAGGCAGAATAGTACGCATAGAAGCTTATTAAACAAAGAGAAATTAAGGCCGAGCAAATGTAAAGTTACACTATTGATAGCCTAGAAGCAAATGATAACCTTGAAACTAAACCTAGGCAAGAAATACACCATGTTGTATGGAATACAACAATAAGTGAATCTGGACAAGAGATGGCAGAACAAAACATCACAACACTCGAACCCGATTAAAATGAGATGATGAACGACTAGAAAATTTCTAAGGAAAAGAACTACAACTACGTTTTAGAATTAAAACCTACAACTCTCACAAATAAAGCAACAACACCATAATTAGGGTGAATAAAGGAAATGTACCTTTCCAAGAGCAGTGAACTAAGACGACAAAGACAAGGGATCCACATTGAGTAAGGCTCTAAGGAGTCTGACCTTAGGGTTGAAGTTTACAGTTGGGACTTCTAATTTTTGGATTTTCAGGCTCAGAGAGTGTTTCATGAGTAAATAAAGTAGTGATGTTCTTGAGAGGTCTTTTCTCCATAAGTGAACCACCCCAAAATCCCCCTTTTCTTGTAGCAAAAATAGGAAAGTAAAAGGTTTGGGCTGGGTTTTAGTAAAATTAGGCTGGAAATTGGTCCAAAAATGGACCAATTAGAAATATGAAAAAGGGGGTTAAGAGTTGGGAATTCTAATTGAAAGATTAGCATAAATTGGGTGATTTATAAGCACCAATGGCTGCATTATGACTTTTTCCTAGAATTAATAGTGAATGCTACAAAATGAGGGGTTGAATGGTAATAATGACTGAGGGCCATGTTTGAGAAGTGAGATACGAATGTTTGTGTACGAAAGAAGTACATAGAGCTTTTTGAGTGGGTAGCCTATTTGGTATTTGCTATATTTGTGAGTGCTTCATGGTGATGCCAGGTGATTTGGATAGCAAAGGAAGAGGGTTTCGGCCCTGCGTGTGAACGAGAGCATATTAGCTATTGTCTGTCGTTATTTGGTTAGCTTGCGGGTCATTTCTGGTTGATTATGGGAATCACTTATATAAGGAAGCCAGGAATGGAGTAAAAGTTGTATATGTAGACCACGAGTATAGTTATGAACAACCATGATTATCCAAACATCTAGACATGTAGTAAAGATAGGTATGTCTAGCCAATCGGTCCTCGTGACTTGTCAGCTGATTAAGCAGATGGGAAAAATAGTGTTTTCTTGAGACTTCCTTATTGAATTGCCATCCACATAGGCTATTTATGTTATATGATGACACATGCTATATGATGAAGTACCACTTAGCAAGTGGACTCCCCATGCCAATGTAGGGAGTTATGTTGAATTCCATGTAGAAGCTCACATGGTCTTATGTGTCAGTTATGGTCCATTCCCACAAAGTATGATATGATGTCTTCGTTCCATCACATGTGTTTCATTTATGCATTTGTTTTATTTCATATTGAATGTTATTCCTTGTGCATGCTTAAGCTCATATAAATACTATAACCGGAACAGTTGCCAAGAGAGAGATACAGATTAGGGTCGCAGAGATGGTTACAGAAATGGTCCCTATATGCCACCATATAAACATAACACAGGTGCAAATAGTTCAAGAACTGAGGAGATGTTTGATCAATTGTTGAAGAAAGCCAAGACACAGGATAAGACTCTGAGGGGGATGAAATCTGAAATCTCCTGTATTAACCAGAAATTTGAGTCTCATTTTGTTGCTATCAAATAGATCAAGCAACAGTTTGGTCAAGTGTCCACTCAACTCAATCAGCGCCAGAGGGGTAAACTACCTAGCAATACAATTCAGAACCCTAAGAATGAAGGGCAGTGCATGGCGGTTACTACTCTTGGTGGCAAGAGCACCACTGATCCTCCCATGCCAGTTGATGAGGATGATATTCGAGAGGAGACAGTTGCAGCCAAGGATGCGGATACAAGATATGGTCATGGCAAGGATGGGGTAAGCAAAGTTGCTGATGTGAAGTTGAAGTTCATTACTGGGCCTCCTCCTTCTTTCCCTTAAATAATCAAAAAAGAGGAGGAAGGCAAGTTCAAGCACTTTCTCTCCATGCTAAAACAACTCTCCATCAACATCTCTCTCATTGAGGCATTGGAGAAGGTTCTAGGGTATGCAAAGTACATGAAGGACCTGGTTACGAAAAAGCATACTATAAGTCAGGAGCTCTCCCAAGAGCTTCAGCATTATAGTACGATTGCTACGAGGTCTTTGGTCCAAAAGTGAGAAGATCCAGACACTTTTACCATACCCTGCACCATTGGAAATGTGGAGTTTGTAAGGGCATTATGTGATCTAGGTGCCAGCATTGATGTGACGAGCATGCAGTTGTTAATGGCTGATTACACAGCGAGGAAGCTTGTGGCGATACTAGTTAATGTGCTGGTCAAAGTTTATAAGTTCATATTCCTCACAGACTCTGTGATCCTAGATTGTGAAGTCGACTTCGATGTCCAAATCATTTTGGGAAGACCGTTCTTGGCCACTAGGCGAGCACTAGTGAATATGGAAGCTGGTCAACTCAAGTTTAGATTGAATGATGAAGAGGTTGTTTTCAATATTTGTTAGTCTATGAATACGCCAGATCATTTAAAGAATGAAGTATGGGCAATTGGTGAAGTCTGAGTAACCAATTTGTCCAAGTCGTGTCACAACAATAAATCAGGCACTACTTGGGAGGCAATTCAAGGTTCTTAATGAAATAGCTGTAGTATAGCTTTATTTTCAGTAGTTGGACTCATAGGTAGTTTATTTTTCTTGTATTTTGATTATAATTTTAGACATTGGGATGGTTGCATATAGGCTAATAATGTATTATATGAAGAATATGTAAGTCCATGGCTAAGTCAGCCATTCTTAGTGACAAGGGAATCAAGAAGTGCCTCCACGATTGGTTTTATGGGCTATACACCCCTTTACGACTCATACACCATCTCGTAGACATTTCCAGTAATCAAAATTGTACACTCCAGTACACGGGCCAACTTCACAATCCATAGATAAAACTATGGGTCGTGAATGGGGCTCATAGACCCCAAGTAAGTTCTCTAAAATTTTTCTAAGTGTTGAGGTCTTTATGACTAACTCTATAAGTCGTACTTCACTTTACGACTTGTAGACTGGTCCGTGCAATCCATTCCTGAAAACTAGGGTTTGGATGTTCTACGATTCCATAGTTCACGAACCATAAAACACTCTACGACCCGTAATCGGGGTTTCGCAGAGTCCAGGCCCATCAGATTTCAACTGACCCAGTCAAAGTATAAATAATGGGGCCAAATTATTTTTAACCCCATTTCAACCCTAAATTACAAGTTGTGCCCAACCATAACCCACCCCAAACTTTCGACCTCCGATGGCGATCATCCCTCCATTTTTCAATGAGAATTTCTAGCGACCTAGGTTTTAGTGTCCCACCACCTCCTTCATCTTCTACCATATAATCACACAAATTGGTAAGTTCTCGTTTAACCAAATACCTTTAATTTACCTATAGTTGTAGGGTCAAATTGAAAATTATGTCGGGAATGGTTGTGGTAGACATGAACCCTTGTGTGAAAATTGTAAATATGATAATCAAATTATGGTTGCCCATGTTTGAATATATGTATAGAACCAAAACGTAGTATGGTTGCATTTGTCCATGTTTGGTTAATCTATCTCTGGTACCTATGTAATCACTCACCATGTAATTAAATTAATTGTGTATATGTGATATTCCATATGGGATGATATGGGTGCATAATTTTGCTGATACAATCATTCATACGGGGTCAGAAGGTTGAGGAAGAATGTCTAATTGACTTCAATGGGTACATGTGTTGACTAGAATGTTGGAGTATTGGTTGTTAGGTGAAAAGCATGTAGGTATGTGTGTTTTGCTTCGATGGTATTTGAATAAAATTGAAAAGGTTGTGTAGGGGCATGTTGTGATGGACTTAGAAACTCAGGTGACTGAGTTTTCTGGTCTACAAGTGGCTTTTACGGCCCGTGGAACATTCTATGAGTCTTAATTTCCCCTCGTACAAGACTCTAGAAACTTGAATTTTCTGAGTACTCATCAGATGAGACCTTCTACGAGTCGTAGCACATTTTACAGCTCGTGGAATGGTCTTGTAGATCTCTGCTTGAAATCAATTCAGACACTGGAATCCCCTGTGATTCAGTCTATGACTCGTAGAACATTCTACGAGTCGTACCTGGTCTCTTAAACATTTCTAGCGATTAAAATTGTTGTGACCACTATTTTATGAGAGCCTTCTACAACCCATAGTTTCTACTATGGCCTATAGAAGTACTTTCGCAGACATTTCTATAGCTATGTCCAAGTTGTTTTTGCATTTCATCTTTTGATCTCTGGGACTAACGTAAGTGCTTAAATGTTCATGTTTTAGGTACTATGGCCCTGAAAGGAAAATGTGATGAGATCAGGGCCCTACAAAGGAGGCTCAGAGATGAGCCCTCGGAAGATGAGGAGACCCCCGCACTGAGTGGTTCACTCGAGGACCTTGGCATCCATCCAAACCCAGAGGCTGCTAGACCTCAAACTAGAGCTGCTGCTAGAGCTAGGGACACTCAAGCTCTTGTCATTCGTACTCCCTAGTCTGATAAGGGAGATGGCAGCAGGAGCAACTCTATACAGTGACTCCATCCAGAGAGGAGCCCATCTCTGAGTCGGGCTCTAGCGATGCATCGAAGATAGAGTCCTTTGCTGTACCTCGATCATCACCATCTCCACCAGACGTTCTTAAGAGTTGATTGTCACGACCCAACCCTAGGGCCTAGACATGACCGGTGAATGAGGAACCCGAAGGAACCCCAAACAAGCCTCATAGCATATCATTAGACATCCTTGGTCGTGAAAGCAATTAAAAGTTCAACATGAGCATAAGCAAGGAGAATTGGGACTAAGGTAAACTTTCATATCATAAACATCAAGAAACAAGAGATTCAAAGCTCATAGCGTAGATACATAACATGTGCAACAACAGTTCTACTACATAGGTAAGAGTGGGGGCCAAGACAAGCAACCTGGCTCACCCTCATAGTCAATCCATAAGTAAAAGAAAAATAGTCTTAGAACATAGCATGAGATCATAAGCAAATCCCCGGAATGGAGGACTCACCAACAAGCTTGAGTGAAACCGTACTACCCACATGGGTGGAGATGCTCAAACGGGCTCTGATTTCTACATGGTGATATTATGTAGACATAGAGTATGCGTTAGTACGTTGGAATATACGAAGTATGTGCGATGCAATACAACAAAAGATAGGCAACATAATCAAAATGTATGATCATAGCA
The DNA here is from genome assembly GCA_026153255.1 of Solanum medicagineum. Classification (NCBI taxonomy): domain Eukaryota; kingdom Viridiplantae; phylum Streptophyta; class Magnoliopsida; order Solanales; family Solanaceae; genus Solanum; species Solanum medicagineum. Next base: position 9,756 of record JAPFFP010046360.1, read on the forward strand.
AGAGATAGTATATTAGCAAAAAGGCATGCATGAACAATGCTTGTAGTAAAACATGCTTGAAAATAATTATACTTGCATAACTTGCTTAACACAATAAGATGACAAGAATTGATCATCCAAATACCTTGTACTAGAAGGTGAGGGATATAGCATGAGTCATAAACCCTTCTAGTATGTAATGGGTACTACATGAGGGTAAAGAGATAGCATAGTTCATAACCCCTACATGTAACAAGAGATAATGAAGAGCACATGAGGATAGAAGGTAGCATAGGTCATAACCCCTACATGTGTGCATATAAGGGTAAGGAGTACAACATAATTCATAACCACTACTTGTAGAAATGAGTGTATTGCATAACCCCAAATCATACATGAGGGTAAGGAGTACAACATAGTTCATAACCCCTACATGTAGAAATGAGTAAGTGAGTAGCACATGAGGGTAAACGTATCATAGGTTACAACCCCTACATGTGTGTACCAAGCATCTTCAAACCATACACGAGGGTAAGGAGTACAACATAGTTCATAACCCCTATGTGTGAATATGAGTAAATGAGTAGCATTGATTCGTACGTGAGAGTAAAGTGTACAACATAATTCATAACCCCTACATGTAGGAATTGGATTTGCATTAGAGGGTAAAGCATATAGCATAGTTCATAACCCCTTCTAGTAGGCTTCACAATTGACAAGAGCATAAACCTTAGTATAACAACCCAATAGTTGATCACCAATTCCCAAGAACACAGCTAACATGAGAGCCCCACAATTCACTTGCCATATCATAGGTACTTTACATGATTCAAACACACACATATATATTCCTTTCATCATCATATAGTCATTATATACATACATTTGTCTCATCATCATTCCATCATCATTACATCATTCAACTCATAAGACATGCATTGGACCATCAATTCCTCAAAAATCCTAAATCAGACATTCTATCAAACACTTGACAGGTGTGTAGTGCTAGTGTAAAACCATGCAATTCAAGAGCAAAATCATGCAACTGAATTTATTGTAAAACAATCAATGGACACTTAGTGACACCCTCAAGAAATATGCATCAAAACTCTTCATCAAATCTCACAATAGATCTTATATTCATAGCTCAAAACATAGTAAAATAGTCATAATTTCATAAACCCCAACATAGTGTGCAGTGATTTTCATAATAAATAAGGCCCATGAGTAAATCAACTTTAAATCATGTAATTTTGAGTAAAAAGAGGCTTGGGCATCATGTTTGAAAGGACCCATGAAAGAAACTCGCATATCTTAGCCTTTGGAGAATCCTTGAAGAAGATTGGAGATAGAGACTTGAAGCTTGGTTGGATTCCTTAAGATCCAGAGAGAGTTTTAGCACTTGAATCTTGAGAGAAATATAATACTTAAACATTTGAATGAGTATTGAGAAATGTCTTAGATGATATGAGGGTGAAATAAGGCTAAGTATAAGTAATTTAACATATAGGAACACTTAGACCCAAGACTTTAAAAGTCTTGAACCGAGATTTAAAAAATGACCAGAAATGTACTATGGCGCGTCGCACCAGTAACGCAGAAATCATTTTGGAAATCATCACTTTGAAATATGACATTGTGAACCGTTCGCTCTAAAATCGGGGTTAGACCCTTTCCCCCCTAACTTTGACCCCCTGAACAAGAATATGAAATTGAATTTCTCAAATAATGCACGGATTGACATATATGGAAATTACAATTTCGGGCACTTCCAAGGCCATTTTCGGGCATTTTTTGGGGTCATTACACCGATCGTGCATCGAGGGCATGCGAGATATTAATATGGAGGATATGTAGAAAACAAAGTGGGGTAAGCCAGCCCGATCCATCTATGAGGATCCCCGAGTCATCCCAGATAGAATCAACAATGTCCCTGGTCTCTAGGACATGATGATTAGATACGGGCTACAGTGGATGACCCTATTACTCGGGCGATTCTCCCTGACCATGGTGAGGGAGTTTTATGTGTCTTATGCAGCCACTATTCATAGTACTCTTCCTAAGGGGAAGAAATCCATCGCTCAGCCCAGACTTACCGAGACCGGAATAAGGGGCGACGAGTGGATATTTTGGAGACCATCATTCTTCGTGTACTATTTGGGCTAGAGTTCCCTGCCCCTAGATCTACAGCTGAGTTTGACTACAAAGTGGGCAGACAATAGACCCACTGGTGATGAGAGAACCAGAGTGCAAAGCTAGCTTGATAAGATGGGTGGATGGTTATATTGCTGAGATGGGTCTGAGACCTACATGAGTCACCACTCACTCGGAGCCTATTGTCAAGGCTTTTCTCAGTATCCCCACCAAGTTTTAGTGGGTGGTTATTAGATCACACATCCGGCTGACTCTTGCTAATAATACCTTGATGTCGGACTGTCCAGTGCTAGTTGCCAATATCTTAGCTTGTTATGAGATTAATTGAGCCTGCCTTATTACCAGCAAGATTCACGAGGCCTCCCTGAAGAGGTCCACCTCTATCTCGTTTCCTCAAATGATATACAAGCTCTGTCTAAAGTCAAGACAAGAGGCAAAGATACGATGAGCTCGTGAGGTAGAGCAGGTGAGGGGAGTTGACCCCTCCGAACAGAGTGCTACGATTGAGAAGACCACCATGCAGGGCAAGGGTGGCCAGACACAGCCACACACTTGCGCTTAGGCGCCCAGGTATGATTTTTGACCCCTTATACATAGTTTTGCTTTGATTGTGTGTATTGGGGACAATGCACCTCTTTTCAATGGGGTGTGCATAGTTATGGGCCTCAGTGAAGTCTAACTAACATGGTTCCATAACTACCCCAATTTTTTATCTTGGAGTTTTCTTGCTTGTGTTCTTTTTCCTCATGGATATTTATTTTCTGTTGAACCGACACGTTTAGGAAGTGTTAGATAGTATTTGTAGTATATAGTACTAATACTTATGGCATATACATGTATTTTGTGTCTTGTTTGGAAAATGATACCTACCAAAATTTTGATTAGTTAGTTTAGATAGCAACCGTGCATGTTTAGGTGCATTGACAATGCATGTTCTGATAAGTCAGGATAAATTAAGATAAAAAGCATGATCTAGGAGTCTTTTTTTGATGATATAGTTAGTGCCATGAGAGGGTGAGCTTAAATTGCTAAATTCATGTGTTGTGTGCTAATTCAGAACTTTCCCTATTATTCTAAGTTACATTGTCGATTAATTGAATTAGGAAATGATCTTAGGCCATTGTACTTAAAAGTCCACTTAACTGAAAAAACCAACCAAAACTGTAGTGTATCCCTTATTCCCAATGTTTTGAGCCTAATATGTACCTATTCTTTGCAAACGCCTAAGTAACCTAGCCTTGTTAGTTTTAAAATTCTGAAATTGACCCTGGTCCTTCCTTGAACATTTTGCACCTTGACTGAGGCAAAAAGCCTAAGTTGAGGATGGCTTCCAAAATTGGCCCTAGTTCTAAGGATAGATATTATGCACCTTAACTCAGGTCAAAAGCCTAAGTTGACAGTGGCTGCTATAAGGGTGAAACACAAAAATAAGGGGGAGGTTAGTAAGATAGAGAAAAGGAGAAAAATCATTTACTAGGTGCAAGAAAAATAAGTGATGACTTATTTGTGAGTAAAAAAAGAAAATTGAAGGTAAAAGCAAGGCAAAAGGTTGAAAAATGAAAAGAAAGCACCAAGAAAATCTTGAAATATGAGGAAGGGAAAATTAGACGGAAAATAACAGTGTTGGTAGGAAAAAAGTGTAGGAAAATGCAGTGTCAAGGAGGGTCTTTAGTCACTGTGTTCCCAAAATACCATACCAAAGTCCCCTAAGCCTACGTCACAATCCTATTAAGTCCTAAAGTGATCCTAGTCCAAGTAGTTAAAGGTCTTAGTCATAACTGTAGGGGAAAACCTATGGTATTGGGCATGATGCATGAATATCTTTTGTGAGAGTGAGTGATTTTGCATCGTCTAAAGCTTATACATAAAAACATCATTGCAAGTGAGATATGGTACTTCTTTCTATGAGGGCACTTGTATTGCATTATTAGCATTAGACTAATTTAGTGATTGTGGATTGTTGATAGTACCTCACTTGTCATAGTTGTGCTATCACATGCACTGGTCTGTATTGGTTTGCTAGATGGCTATCTAATTCTATTTGAAACAAATGTTTGGGTATCTGAGTTTAAGACTAATGTGATGTATGTCATTGGGTTGAGGTTTGTGTGTTACGGTATTACTTATATAGATTGAGTTCATTACTTGAGGACAAGCAACAATTTTAAGTTGAGAGTGTTTTGTGTGCTATCAAAATACAACACTTTTGATGCTTAAAACTTAGAATTTTATGTGTTCTCAATGCAATGTTAGTTGGTTTTATTGTTTTTGTGATATATTTACAGGATTCCAGGGTTGGGCTTGATTTTGGGAAGAGAGTGCAGAAGTTGTTGATTGAGATATAGTAGGAGACCCTTTTATGGGCCGTAATTCACTCTACAAGCCGTGAACTGGGTCTCGTGGACAATTCCAGTGAGAGGCTGATTTTCTGAAGTTGTTCTATGAACATGCAGATGGGTCGTGGATTGGTTTATGAGTCGTAAAACATGGTTCGTGCCTTGAGGATCAGAGATGAGGGACTTTCTGAAGATTTATAAGATGAAACCCCCCTACGGGTCGTATACCACATTACAGGTCATACAGGGGTATCATAGACCTGAAGCCTAGTGTCCCAGCAGCATTATACGAGACCTCGATTACGGGTCGTGAAATGCCATAATGCCCGTAAACCTGTTTGTGAGGCGTGCCAATCTAGCTATCTAATTGTGTTAAGACTTATATTTTAAATATTATAAATAAGATTTTTTTAGGTTATTTTAGATATAGCACACAGAGAACTCCACAATTTGAGAGGAAAATAGTGAGATTGAGTAAGAGATAACATTGGAGAGTTTTGAGAAATACTTGTACTTTGATTTTTTTTCTTGAATCTTGTGATTGTCTTTGAAGTTGTATTTGCTTGCTCTTAATTTATTTGTGTAAGTTCTCTATTATGTTATTCCAATTGATAAGTCTTGCATCTACACAAATCATGAGGAGCTAGATCCACAACTAGGGTTGTGGGAACTATGAAGAACTAACAAGGTAAAATCAGATAATTCATAATTCTTGGAAAGTGTGCATGCATGTATTAATTAACTTTCTTCTTTTTTTGTATATTTTCTAGTGGTGGCCAACATTAGAACCTACCTAGTGTTATTAACTGGAGTAAGGTAGTAATGAATAGGAAAAGAGATTAATTAACAGGATTCGATTGATATGTTCTAGTGTAATCAACCGAACTAGACCAAGGGGAGGTTATATTGGCACTACTATGTAAGGGTTAGTAATGCACACTACAGAGATGGACCACATCACGTAGTGAAATTTGCCTCTTACCTGGGCTAAAGGGTTTGGTGAACTTAGCATACCGTCCTGCATGCTACATACTAGAAAAAAGTTAGGTTACTCGGTGATACTAAGTTAGGATATCATGGGGAACACTACACCTTAGTTTCTTTCCATATTAATTTAACTCCTGTGTTAGTTAGGTTTACTTTTCTACAGATTATTGAAAAACCCCCTTTTTTTGGGGAAGTTGGCTAATCACTCAAATTGCATTAATTGAATTCTCTCAAGTCTACATATTCCCTTGGGTTCGACCCCAACCTTGGTTAGGTTCTATTTCTTGACAACAATCACTTTATCCTCAAAAAGGAAGTGTAACTTGGACGACATCAGTACTTGTCTCACTATCTCATCTGCAATTGAGGCTTGTGTGGTAGCTGTTATACGCTCCCTCCCAAACCTCTCAGTCTCTCATCTAGCAACATCGGGACTATCATTCTCAAGATGAGGCCTCTTACCAGAGGCGGGGTAGTGACTAAGCGGTAAATAAATCAATAATTGTCTTGATAGTAGTATCGGGCATAGGAAGCATGAGTGGTCTTGACACTACTGCTCTCATCTCAATAATGATTTGCTGGATCTCGACCCAGATAGTTGTAACATCAGTGGGTTGGGCTGAACTAAGGCTTCACTCCACTTGCCTCTCAAAAGCATCTACACGACTAGGTAATGGTATAAGTGTCTCATAAAGAATGGCCATAAAGCATGTCTGTATGTGCTCCTTAGCCTCTAAAATGGCCTTAAAAACCCAAGGCATGATTTTTTATAGCAATAGAGTCAACTGGGACTCAGTGCGAACTTGTCCCTATACCAAAGTCTGAATCGAGTACACAGACATGTTTTCCTTGCAAGCAGAGGAAGGTTGTGTAGGCACGACCTCTAGTACAGGAGTGGAACAAGTAGTGGTAGGCCCCACCTCACTCTCAACATCTATCTATGGGGGCCCCTCAGTCTCTAGAGCAGCAGTGGTAATAGATGAAGGAGGCTCAAGCTATTGTGCCTCAGCGAACATCTCGAGGAGGCTCAAGCCTAGACGTGATACGGCGCATGGGGAACCTGGAGTGACCCCAGGCAAGCCTCTTAACATATCATTATACATCCTTGGTCACAGAAGCAAGAAAGAGACAACAAGAGATAGTACATACGGATAATCGGGGCTAAAGGACAACTTCCACACCAAAAACAACAAGAGTTAAGAGAGAGTCAAAAGCTCATAGCATAATACATAACATGTCCAACAATACCTCTAACCATAGAACTTAGCGGGGGCAAGACAAGTAACTGGGCTCACTGTTATACTTAATACATACATAAAGAAAGATAGTCTTAGTACGTAGCATGAGATCATAAACATTATCCTCGGAATGGAGGACTCACCAACTAGCTTTGTAGAGAAATCGTACTACCCATGTGAAGGAGGTGGATGATCAAGTAGGGCTCCAGTTCCTACATGGTGATATCATGTAGGCAAAGTATGCGTTAGTTCATTTGAATGTACTAAATATGTAGGATTCAATGCAACAAAGACAGGCAACATGGTCAAAATGCATAATAATATTCAATAGATAGCATACTAAAATATGGCATGCATGGTCAATGTTTGTACTAAAACATGCTTACATAGAATAGTTTACATGTGTAGGAAGAGACCATTATGAGTAACCAAGGCCTACTACCTCCTTGGAGAGGAGATTAAGGTACAAACCCCTCAACAAGATTGCACAGGCCTAATACCTCCCAAGCGAGGAAATTGAGGTACAAACCCGCCAATAAGGTTACGGGCCTACTACCTCCCGAGCGAGGCAATTGAGGTACAAACCACCCAACAAGGTTGCACGGGCCTGCTACCTCCTGGGAGCGAGGCAATTGAGGTACAAACCCCTCAACAAGGTTGCACGGGCCTACTACCTCCCAAGCGAGGCAATTGAGCCCCAACAAGTTAGTTCGAGCCTACTACCTCCCGAACGAGGCAATTGATCAACTTCCAACACTATAGATATTTTTCATGAAATCAACACATTTATACCATAGTTTTGTCATCATAAAGTCATACAATTCATAGGTCATGCATTAGAACATCAATGGCTCAAGAACCCTAACCCGGACATTTTATCAAACACTTGGTGGGTGTGTAATGCTAGTGTAAAATCATGCAATTAAAGAGTGTAATCATACAAGAAATCTTGATTTAAATCATCCCACCAATACTTGGGTAACACCATTAGACAATATACATCAAAATCCTTCACCAAATCTCAAGATAGATTCATTATTCAATGTTAAAACAGTCACACTTTTACAAACTCCAACATAGTTCATAGTCAAATTTATGGTAGAAAATCCATATGCAAAATCAACTTAAAAACATGTAAATTAGATGAAATGGAATCTTGGGCACCATGGGTGTAAGGATCCAATGGTTGAAACCCGTATACCTTAACTTTGGAGAATCCTTGAAAAAGATTGGAAATGGAGACGTGAAGCTTGAATGAGAACCTTAAGATCCGGATTGAGTTTTGGGACATGAAATTTGGAGTGAAATATTTGTCTAAGTGTTTGAGTGAGTATTGGGGAATGTCTTGTGTGATATGAGGGTGAAATATCGCTAAGTATAGGTATTTTTATGCATGAAAACACTTAGGCCCAATACTTAAAAGTCTTGGACCGAATTAGAAAAACTAGACAGAAATAACACTAGTCCGCATCGCGCCATGGGCGCGGACTGCTCACTGGAAATCGCATTTCACGATTTTCAAATTTTGATAGGGTTGCTTAAAATTTGAGGCTAGACCCATTTCCCACTCAATTTGACCCCGTGATCAAGTATATGAAGTCGTATTTTTGATGTATGCACGAATTTTGAGATATATGAAAATTATGATTCTGGACACTACCGAGGCACATTTTCGGGCACTTTTGGGGATCGTTTCAGTAGGGGACTGTCGACCTCGATCATCATACTAGACATCATCCCTGTATGTGCGCTACATGTCCCAGACACACCATCTACTCATCAATGTAGCTAGAGGAGCTGCTGGTGATAGGGCCGACTCAGCAAACTAAGTCCCTGACTCCTCTCCTGAATCAAATTCATCTTCATAACCTGTCCCTACTCGACACCCCTCATCGGAGTCCATCATCTGAATAGAGTTTCTCTTCTAGGCACCTCTCTCTCAGATTGGGGAGCTTAAATAATTATAGGATGAGTATGGGTCGTCACTGTCTGTCTAGCTTTTACCCTAGTGTATCGTCGCTCAAAACCCTCATCTGGCTGGACGGTAAGCTCCTCTACTAATCCGCTGAGTCATCACAGCCCGAATATCATTCTTCTTCGGTTTAGGAGCCATGGTACACGAAATCAAAAAAATAAAAGTATACAATAGTCCTACAAATGCAAAAAAGGAAAGCAAAATATTTTCAAAAGAATGCACAAAGGGACCTATGAATGTGCAGCTACGGGTTGTAATGTATATTATGGGTTGTAGAAGGCCTTTGTAGGAAACAGGTACATTAACTTTGGTTACTTTAGATGCACTTATAAGACCAATTACGACTCATACAATAGACTACGGGTCGTAGACTAAGTCATAAAAGTGCACTGCCAAACTTTTAATCCTTCAGGTAAGGGACATACAAACCCTACTTACTAGTCATAGTACGGGCTATGACCCATAAGTGGATTCGTCTGATGACATCCCAGAAAACTACGTCTCTAATTTCAACCTATGAAGGGCAACTAGTGTCTGTAGACTAATCTACGGGCCGTAGAAGACCCTTATGCTATTAAAAAAGGAAACTTGAGTTGTTTGAGATTACCATTTCGGTTCCATTAGTCAATGTACAACCAAGAATCACAGCCAAATCCTAGTTAAGTAATTATAATGACTTTCTAAGCATGATGACTAGGTTACAACAATAGGGTACACAAATTTAAACAACGCCGAAGCAATGACACTCAAGACCAAGTAAACACATTCAATATATATTCCATCCATTTTGAAATCATTCCATAACATATGTATGCACATATTACCACCAATTTACCCAAATTTAAAATATGTGCAATCCCATTAACCACCAATCCACTCAGATACATGCGAACCTTACGACAATCACCATTTAATCAATTAGTTAGCAAGCCATCATTTCATTTGCAAAGTCACTTAATCAATCTTAGCAAGATAATTCAATATGCCCTAGATGACAAGTGATTTCACAATATCAGATTGTAGCATACATACCCATAGTTATATTACATGTTCAACTAGATTTCATGCACTTCCTTATCGATTTTGCTAAGATAAACAATTTAAACTTAGTAGACAAGGTATTTCACGAGTTCAAACAATGAGTCTCACAAGCATATGCATGGTTCAAGCTCAATGCAAGCAATCAAATAGTGCCCAGCACATGATATACTCCATTTATAGGCAACACCAAATATTAGCGCAAGAGCATCATGAAATTATCTTCAATATGGGCTCAAACCAATGACATATTTTTCTAGAAAAATATGAAATTTCAAGAAGAGAACATACCGGAGTATCAATCAACAAGCCAAGAACCAGCAAGAAAAATCCAAAATAGTGAAGCCCTAGGTGTGGTATACTCATGGAAAGTTGGGCAGAATGTGACCTAAATTAGGCTGAAAAATATAGTGATGAAGGTTGGCCATGATCAAACTTCGGAAGAAGAAAAGGGTTCTATGGTATTTTTAAAATAATGTGAAAGTTAGCGTAATTGATTTTACCCTTTTTTTATTAGTCAAGATGGGTCGTGTTTAAGTAGGGTTCCGCCCCCATGAAACCTCAATTATGGGCCGTAAGAGGTTCTACGGCCTGTAAGATCTGATTTTGTGGTTTCAGGACCCTAGCTTTCAAGCCTTGGATTTATAAATCCACCTATGGGGCGTACATGAGCATACGGCCCGTAAGTTAGATTGTAAGTGCCCCCAACACTTAGCAAGTTTAGAATCTTACCTATGGTCTATGGGCCCCACTTACGGCCTGTATTTGTATCTACAGACTATAAAGTTGGCTCATGGACTGGAATGCACAAATGTTGGCCTACTGGAAATGGTTCTACGATTTAGTATATGGGTCGTGGTATAGACCACGACTCGCGGAACCAGTCGTAGAACCACTTTTCTCCCTTTTCTGCCTTGGTTTGCTGCCTTAACCTTGTTCCTACACATTCTCAGCCAAACAAACTATTACCCTATAACCTTCCTATTTGTGTTTCCAAAAATTAGATCAAACACAAGAAAATTAAGCTACCTATGAGTTTAAAGAAGCAAAAACCAAAACAAATACACAACAGTTACATCAAATACCTTGGGTTGCCTTCCAAGTAGTGCCTGATTTAGTATCATTACACGACCTAGGCTACTTGGTTACTCAGACTTCACAAAGTGCCCATGCTTCCACCTTGAGATCATCAGGTCTCTTCATGGAATGATAAATGTTGAAGATGACTTCTTTGTCGTTCAATCTACACTTGAGTTGCCCGACTCCATGTCTATTAGAACTCATCCAGTGGCTAGGAAGGGCCTTCCTAAGTTGATTAGGACTTTGAAGTCAATTTCACAATACAGAATCACAAAGTCTGCAGGGAATATGAACTTTTACACTTTGACAAGAACATCATACAATATCCTCACAAGCTCCTTTACTATCTTGTCAGTCACCAACAACCACATGCTTATTAGAGTAGGGATTCCCAAGACTAATGTCTTGAACATTGCAAGAGGCATTAAATTGATGCTGGCTCCTAAGTCACATAATGCCTTTGAGAATTGACATCTCCGATACTGCAAGGAATGGTGAATGCTCCGAGGTCCTCTTTCATCTGCACTAAAGACCTTGTTGCAATAGCATTACAGTGCTAAAGCTTTTGTGATAGCTCTTGGCTCACCATCCTCTTCTTCGCCACTAGGTTCTTCATGAACTTGGGGTACCTGGGCATTTTGTCCAATGCCTCAATAAGGGGAATATTGGTAGTTAGTTGCTTTAACATGGAGATGAAGTGCTGAAACTTACCTTCCTCCTTCTTCTTCTTGAGTCTCTGAGGGAAAGAATGTGGAGGCCTAGGTATGGGTTTTAATTTCTTTTGTTTCTATACCTCATAATTCATCCCATCATTGGTTTTTGCATCCATAGAATCTATATCTTTGCTCTTTATAATCTTCTTACGAACCTTATTATCACCTACCACCATCAGTGGCTTAATAGTCTACTTGCTACCCTGTGTTGTCACTATCATGCACTGCCTATCATTCTTTGGATTCTTCACGGTGTTTCTTTGTAATGTCCCCTTCTGATGCTGGTTCAAATGTGTAGACATCTTACCAAATTATTGCTTCAGCTGCTTGATAGCTATAGAATGACATTCCATCTTCTGATTAATACTTGAGATGTCAGATTTTGTCCCCTTCAAGGTCTCATCTTGTATGTTAGCCTTCTTTAACAATCTATCGGACATCTCTTGAATCCTTGAACTATCATCCCCAGAATCATAATTATGTGGTGGCACGTATAAACCATTCCTATACCCATCTCTGCGTCCATAATCACCATCTCTATAATGTACCTTTTTTCTATCATGAAATCCACCACAGTTGTTGTCTCTGTAAGCATTGTCTTTATTGAAGTTCCAACCTTGATTCCTCTGACCTTAGTGCCATAGTCTTGATTAGACCCTTGGACGTTGGTCTTGAAACCCCTCATCTGATCAGTCGAAAAGAAACTGTCCTCCTCATAGTAGGGCTCCTCGTACATGGGTGGTCATGGAGGCTGACGATTCACTGCATTTACTCGTTCTTGAATCTATTTCATTAGCAACCCCATATTGCTTTTTGATTCGAGCCAACTCTTACAACATCTCTTCATTTATCTTGGCCTGCTCTGGATTGGATCCAATAGAGAAAGAGCTTTTAAGAGTAAATTTGTCTCTCGAGCCTCATGCATGATTTGTCTTTGCCACCTTCTCCAGTCATTTAACTACAACCAAAAATAGACAATCTAAGAATGAGCATTTTGTTATGTTGTCAGCCACATCTTTACAATTATCATCCAATGCTCGATAGAAGATCTCCACAAAGGAATCATCAATAATCTTATGGTCCAAAAAACTTCTCAAGAACTTTGTAAATCTCACCTATGTATTACTGATCGAATCACCATGAAACTATTCGAAGTTGTTGATCTGATCCTTCAACTTCAACTTCTTTGACCTCAGAAAGACCCTCTCTAAAAAGGATTTCTGCATTGTAGCCCAAGTGGTGATAGAACTTTGCGAAAGTTCAGATAACCATATTGTCGCTTTGCCTGTGAGAGACAATGGGAAGACCTGGATCCCAATATCATCCATGGATAAATTTAGGTTTCCCATCATACTCTTGCAGACTAAGATAACATTATGTAGACAGTTATGTAGATTCTCTTAAGGTAAGCCCACAAGCAACACTCTATTCTGCAATATCTATAACAACCCACTCGAAACAACAAACATTGTTTCATTCGGTAACAGAGGTAACATAATAGCTCCGGTGACGTCCACCGGCGTAGGGTCAAGCCCGTCTTGATTCCATGTATTAGCAGTAGTTTGAAGATTCTGTGGCGATGGATTCACATCCTCAAGTGGTGGTGGGTCATCATTATTCAGATTTTCTGCAAGATTAGTAGGATTATTTGCAATGTTGTTCTGAGCCATTCTTCTCAATGTTCGTTGGATCTCTGGGTCAAACGGAGTCAAGGGATTACCTCAACTACGCATATTGGGCATATACTACACCTGTATGATGCAAGAGAACAAAAACAACAGAAAACATAAAATAAGGAAAATAAGGAGTAATAAACAAATCACCCTAATTAAACCAGTCTAAAAGTCATATTCCCCGACAATGGCGCCAAAATATTGATGTCACCCAAACTACACCTCTCAATGAAGGTATAAGTAGTCGCTGTGAAAATATAGAACCTAACAGTCGTTAGGGTCGATCCCACATGGAATAAGGTCTAGACCTTGGAGTAATTATGAGTAATTAGGATGAATTAATCTACTTATCTCCCGAAAGGGGGTTTTGTAAAATGAAATAATTAAACCTAAACTAGAATAAAGTTGTCAAGAGCAAGTGTTGTAAAATCAGTCAGAGAAGTAACTAACGTGTTCCCCGTGAATTCCTAACTCAGTATAGCCAAAAAATTATTACCATTTCTAGTGTATAGCCTGCATAACTGGTAAGTTATGTTTACCTAACACTTTGATCCAGGCGAGAGGAAAATTTTGCTACGTGCTTTGATCCATCCCCACAGTGTTGCATTACTAAACCTTACCTTATTTTCCAATACAACCACCCCTTGATCCGATTAGGCTGATCAGATGAGAGGGATCACATCGAATCTTATGAATTATCTCTTATCCCATTCATTACCCCCTTGATCTATTAAGTAACAATTAGGTAACTTCTAACATTGTCCGCCATTAAAAAGCATTCTAATTGAAGAGATAATCAATACACAGATGTGCACTTTCCAAGGATTATGAATTATCCAGTTTCTATTTCGTTCATTCTTCATGGTTCCCACAACCCTAGTAGTAGATTTAGTTACACATGTTCATTGTAGATGAAAGAATCATGTTATAGAATAGCATAATAAACACTTACAATGATGAATTGAAGAACAATAAACCCGAAATCTCCACAAGAAATCACAGTACAATAGCTCCAATATATTGTAAAAGAATAATCACAAGTAAAGAGTTTCTAGTGTTCTAACTGCTCTCAAGTTCATCCCTTCTTAAAAAAACCAGAAAAAAATTATTTATAATAAGTAAAACGAAATCTAAAATAAAATAGGAACACTAGAATTGGTAACTCGAATGAACAAGGTTACAGGTCGTAGATAGAATCACGGTCCGTACCTAGGCTTCATAATCTGCACTGAACAAAATCTTGCTTCAACCTACGAACTCCTCCTATGGGTTGTCTTCTGACTTATGGCTGTAAGGGGTTTTGTTTGCTAACTTTCCAGTAAATCTTCAAAACAATGATCCTCCAGGAATGATCTTTTACATCCTCAAAAACATAAAATATGTAGAACTATGCCCAAAATCATCCTGATTCCTGAAATCCTGAAGAACAAACACAAAATCACTACAAACCTACTAACATTGCTTTAAGAATACACAAAATTCCAAGTTTTAAGCATCAAAAGTGTTGTATTTTAGCGACACATCAGCTTTTATGGCTAATGAGAATTCACTTCCACCACTTGCCTTCTTCGCAAAGGTCACTCTCTTCTTCAAGCTGGCCAACTCTTTTCCATGTTCATCAATCATCACCTTAAGCTAGTCCATCCTCAACTTAGCCTCAGCCTTAATATACGGCTTCAATGCTTTGTCTATGGCTACCTCAATCATCTTAGGCACAAATGACTCAACCTGAGTGACATCAAGATTCGACACTTTGGCTAGTTGTCCAATGCCATAAATGGAAGCCTTAGTGAGCAAGGGTTGGTCATCGTTTGCCTGTGGCTCTGCCTGTACCTCAACAGGGATTGGAGCAGAAGAGGAATGTCGAGAAAGTGAGGAAAAAGGTTATACCTGCCTCGAGGGCTAACTCTGTAGTGCCGGACTCGAGGGCCTCAATATCAACAATCGGTGTGTTGTTGACACGTTTCTTTCTTGCCCTATCCTCCTCGTCCCTTTATAACTTAACCTCTATTTGCCAAATATCAATGGATGTTATTGGAATGACCTCCACATCAATTTTTCTATTGGTAGGCACTCCGGCTTGTTTGTATAAGGCAATGATGAGGTTGGGGAATAGTAGTGAGGTCTTCTCTTGTTTTACTCTATTGAGGATTTTTGGGGTGATGATTTCACCTAGATTTAACTTCCGGTGGCCTATGATACATCCAACCAACCCGCTTTGGAATGTCAGAGCATTGACTAGTTCTGCGATGGCATTAAGTTGTTGCTGATAAACCAAAACCAAAACCTTGCTAGAATGTTCATTTATTTCATTACAATAATTGCTCCCTCCTCTAACCACGAGGGAGCAAGAACCTTATCATAAGCGCCAAACATGCTTTGATGTCATCAAAAGTCCAACTTTCATCATTTTATCCATGTCATTTTTATATTTATATGTATCATTTATTTCTGTTTCACCATACGGGACTTGCACACCTCGGACTTTTACTGCACCAAGAGGCTTTAGCACAACCTTCACCCTGTTTTTTCTTTTGGGAATGGCCATACCATAAGCCTCGTAGAATTCACGAACCAGGCTTGGAACATATGGCTCTCGAGGTTTGGTAAAAATTTGAAAGTTGTGGAATTTAATGGTATCTCGAACCTCGGATACCTATCAACCACTCCATCAATAGACAATTGCTTTTCTTCTAAAATTGTTCTTTTCCCTTACTCTCTGCATCTGTTTGAGATTCTTGAAGCTACTGTCCCCAGAAGTTCTTGGGGCCTTTGGATGGGATGATTATGTATAGCGTTGAATGTAGTCTCACTGTGGTGCCTCTTTGGGCTTTTATATACAGGCAAAGGCTTAAGTCAAGTGGATTTACCCAATGTATGCTTCCATTTAGTCATCCCTGGCAAGGTAGGCTCAAATAGTGTTTGAGCATCAATCATGAAAGAATTAGGTTCAAAATTAAGCTCAAGAGAATCATTCCAGGTGAATAGGTCTGTTTGACTGCATTATATTCGGTGATCTATCGAACAAATTCAACGATCAAATAGATTATCACCTTTTTGCATAACTTTTAAACACTCAATCACTGCTAATTTCGGTGACGAAGATGCACTCTAGGCGATCCGCCGAATTGTTTTGGCAATGGAAAATTCTATCACCGAATATTGTAGAGTTCAACATAAAATATCATTCAGATAAGGCAGTGTGTGTGATATTTTGATGTATCACCAAGTTCACTTCGACGGTCAAAATGACCTTTACCGAAGTTGACTAGAACGACCAACAAATATGCATTCAAAATTCACTCAACTTTGCACAAAAATCATGGATAAAAATCACACACTAACCCACTACGAATCATAAATACATGTTCATTCATCAATTGCTTCATTAACATGATCATCATGGCTATAAATGTATACAATCGACAACTTACCCTTAAGAATGATGTCACCAAATTTATCATAGGGCAAGTTCACTTTGCTCAAAAGAGTTCAAGGGTTACTTAGACTTCACCCATAGCCCACAAGCATAAGCAATGCAACAGATATGCATATTCATTCAAGGCATCCTCATGATCATGGTACTATCTCAACTTAAAGCTATCCATCAAGAAATCAAGGTCAAAATTGAGAAAATATGCCATTGCATTCACTTCTGGGAAACATATTTATCGAATCTATCCCTAGCCCACAACACATGCATAATCAATTTCATAATGTTCAACTGAATAAAAAACCCAAATAAATTAACACATATGCAGCATAGGGTTCTAGAATCACTAAAACATATCACTCATATGAGTTCTCACAAGATTTTAACAACAAACTAAGATTAAGGAGCACACAAAACCCTAATCAAGCCTTCCTCACTTTAAGATCATCATCTCCAAAAAAGAAACTAAGGCTAACGGCTACCTCTTTGATGATACAGTAATCACTGAGAACTTTGTAATAACTTTGTTGATGAATTTGTTCACACCAAGAGAAAAATTTCAAAGAAAAAACTTAAGAAGTGTTAGCTTGTATGGGAAGTCAAAAGGAGGGAATATGAAAAGTGAAAAGCCCAAGGTATTTGAAAAGTATTTAATAGGTTGGTTGGGCGTATAAAATTAGTGATGACGATTTATACCGCCAAACATTTTCAGTGATACAACAACCATGTTGGTAAATGCCTTTTTTTATAGAATTCAAACCTTAACTCTTGCCATGAAAAGCGTGAGACTAACCATCACCCAAATGATTCAGTGATTCATCAACTTGTAAATTAGACTACCTAATTTGATAGTACTTCAAGATTTATTAACTGACTTAAAAAGCAGTCAAATTGGGGGTCGTCGTCTTTATTCAACTCTTCACTGAGCCGGTCGCCTTTTTAGCTTTCATCTTAGATTCTCCCTTTACAAATCTGCATAGATCAACACCTATTATTCAAACTAAAAAGATTAACTACTCACCTTGGGTTGCCTCCCAAGCAGCCTTAGTTAATGTCGTGGCACAACGTAGTTCCTATTTTCCATAAGTAACCTATGATCGATCAATTACTGAAATGACTTGGAGGCCTTTTGCCAACTTCAAATTCCACAAATATTGAACATGACCTCATCCTCATTCACTCTAAACTTTAAGTCCCCTCTCTGAGCATCCACCAAGGCCCTTCCAATAGCCAAGAATGGTCTACTAAGATAATGGGCACATCTACTTCTATCTCGCAATCTGAGATCACAAAATCGATTGGTAATATGAACTTTTCTACCTTCACCAAAATGCATGTAGAATTCCTACCGGACTTTTGATGGATCGGTCGGCCATAAGCAATTGCATCATCATTGGTGAAGGTGTATCCACCCCCAATTCCTCAAATATAGCTAAGGGAATGAGATTTAAACTTATGCCTAAATCATATAGCACCTTGCTAAATTTACAAGCTCCAATGGTGCAGGGAATTGTGAATGCACTAGGAACCTCTTTCTTGACAACCAAATTCTTAGTCAAGATAGCACTACAGTTATGAGACTCCTCGATCATCTCACATTTCAAGGTCTGCTTCTTAGTTATTAACTCCTTCATAAATTTAGCATACCCTAGCATTTTAGTTATTTCCTCAATCAATGGGACATTTATAGACAGAGAATTGAATATAGATAGAAATTTTTGAAACTTTGTGTCCTCTTCTTTCTTCTTTAATCTTTGAAGGAATGGAGGATCAGCCTTAACCTAATGAGTTTTCATCTTCACATCTGAATTCAAATTCTTTGGGGGAGGGGGGGGAGGTTCTCTTTTCACATTGGAAACATCACCCCAACTCTCTCTTTTTCACTACTCTTGGGATTGTTAAAAGTCTCATCTTTTTCATTCACAGCCAAGTCATCATTATCATTAGCACATATAGTGCCTTCTTCTTCTTCTAACTCTTTCTCACCTTCTTCAGCCACAGTTATTGACTGCACGCCTTCAACAACTTTACCACTGAGTTTCATAATAGCTGCACACTGCTGGTTCATACTCTTTGGGTTAGCAACTATGTCACTGGGAAACCCTCCTTTCGGTTGCTGGATGAGATAGGCTGAGATATTACCGACTTGAGTCTCCAAGTGCTTAATAGAAGCTAAATGCGAAGTCACCATTTGATTCGGTTGTGACACAGTGGACTCTATCTCTTTTAGAACATTGTCAAAGGTCTCAACCTTATTCAAAATTTGGGACAATATGTCCTCAGTCCAGAAGTTTTTCAAGTTCACCACAGGGTCAGCATCCTTCACCTTATCATGGGGTGGAACATATCCCATGATCCATCACATTCTCCAACCTCCAACTTTAGGTTGTTCAGTCCATGCTCTACCTTGCCATCCAGCACAATTGTTCCAACATTGATTCCCTGGTAGCCTTGCGAAAGCCGACCAAGAACCCATCATTTGATCACCATATAATGTACCTCTTCACTATACCCTCCTTCATACGGTACATTATCATAAACTATATCTCCAGCAGCAGCTACAACATTAATACTCTTCTAGTTTCCTCCCATTACATGGTTAGTCAAAAGATCCAATTGAGACATCATCTTGGCCAACCTCTCTCTTGATCCTTAGCAAGTTGTTCCTCAGACAGACATCTATGCATAGAAGATACAAGGTCATCCCTTGTATACCAAGCTCGGTTAATCTTGGTCATGTCATCCAACAATTCACAGGCTACAACAAAGGTTTGCTTCAAAATTCCACCTCGTACCAACTGGTCAGTAACACCTTTGTTGACTGCATCAAGACTTACATAAAAGTATTGCAATAATAGGTGGTTTGGGACACTGTGGTTTGGACATTGAAGTAAGAGCTTTTGGAACGACAGCTATGTCTCATGCAATGGCTCAACGTCAATTCTTTTAAAGTCCTCTATAATTCTTCTCAGCTTAACCATTTCTAAAAGAGGGAAAAAAATTTTCAAGGAATGCATCTTGGAGTTTCTCCCATGAAGAGAATGAGTCCCAAGGAAGCTTAGATAGCCACCTCATTGCTTTTCCAATGATAGAGAATGGGAAGAGCCTTAGTCTTATTGCCTCTTGAGAGACTCACCTGAAATTGAAGGGTAAACACACATCGATGAAGTTCCTTAGATGCTCATGGGGATCCTCATGATTGAGCCCTTCAAAAAACCTTTTCAACTAAAGTAGTTGTAACATCCTGCTCATTACATGAAATACAGCTTCTCCAGTCAATGGGTGTAGCCAGATGGCTCCAATACTCCACACATGGTCCCAGTTGACATTCTAAAAGTCATTCAAGTCTCGGACATTATTTGCATGGACACTTCCATTTTCCTCAATCTTAACACCTATTTGATCAATATCAAGACAACAAGAAAGGAGTAAAACAAATCTAATGTGCACTTGACCGCTTTCCATCGTCGAGCACTCTGATGATGCACCAAATGTGTACTTGACAACTTTCTTCTGCATACCCTTGAAGGCTTGAGTCTCTACAAGATTAGGTCATGATCTATTTCTACGTATATCATGTTTGGCGATACGCCAATATCCCTTTGCCTTGCCTTTCTGTTGTAAGCCCGGGGTCCTGCGATCTCTTAAGCCATTTGGCGATAAGCCAAATATATTATGTTGACTTCTCTTGTAACCGCCTTCTCAGCATGAACTTGAAACTTAGTTATTGACATGTTAGGTGGTCTCAATAAGCATTTGGCGATGCGCCAACTAGGTCGATGAGCTGCTTATGTCTTCCTTTTTCACAATTTTGCTTCTTTTCCAAGTTTTGTTGAGCATTGTTCACTTGTTCACTTTTAGCTCTATTCCATCCGTAACACATATATATTTGTCAATTTTTTGAACATGATGGCACATCAAGGACAATATTTTTTGTATTTTCGGCCTAGAATGAGTCCAAAATATGGACTTATCAATGTTGTTATCGGTATGTTGAAAGTTTATAATTTTGATGCATATGCATTGTTAGATCTGCGGAAAAATTTGTCTTTTGTAACTCCTTTTCTTGCTAATAGATTTCATGCATGTCCCAATATTCTTAATGAGCCTTTTAAGGTGTGTACTCCCGTAGAAGAGTCTATTATTGTACGATGGGTCTATAGAAATTGTCCCATCTCTATCTTGCATAAAGTTATCCCTTGTGACTTAATGGAACTCTCCATGATTGAATTTTGTGTTATACTCAAGATGGATTTGTTCCATGTACCTCTATAGATTATCCGACACGTATAGTCAAGTTCCAATTCCCAAATGAGTCCCTTCAAGAGTGGGAGGGTAGTAGTTCCTCATTCAGGGGTCGATTTATTTCATATCTAAAATCCTAGAAAATAATCTCTAAGTGGTGCATATATCATCTAGTAAGGGTTAGAGATGTCACTTTTAAAGCTCTCTCTCTTGAGTTGGTTCCCATTGTCAATGAATTCCTCAATGTATTTCCATAAGAATTACCCGGTGCTCCTCCCAAAAGGGAAATAGATTTGGCATAAACCTTCCACCCAACACTAAACCTATTTCTATCCCTCCTTGTAGAGTGGCACCAGTCGAATTGAAGGATTTGTTGGGAAAGGGTTTCATTAGACCTAGTATCTCTCCATGGGGTGCTTCAGTCTTATTTGTGAAATAGAAAGATGGGTCATTCCAAATGTTTATATACCATCGGCAACTCAACAAAGTGACCATTAACAAGTACACACTCCCAAGAATAGATGACTTATTTGATCAATTAAAGGGAGATAAGCATTTTTCCAAGATCAACTTATTGTCTGGGTATCACCAACTTAGGGTGAGGGAGAATATAAGATGACTTTTCGGACTAGGAATGCTATTCCAAATTTGTGGTTATGTATTTCGTCCTAACTACTGACGTGGAAATCTTTATGGAACTTATGAATAGCGTATTAATCCCTACCTTGATACATTTGTAGTAGTGTTCATTAATCATATCCTAATCTAATCCCTGAATGAGCAAGAAGACATGGAGCATTTGAGGGTGACGTTACAAGCCTTGAGGGAGGAAAGACTATCTATAGAATATGACAAGTACAATTTTTAGCTAAGTGAGGTTTCCTTCCTTGGGCATATGGTAGCGGATGATGGCATCAAGGTTGATACTAAAAAAGTGGAACCAGTAAGGAATTGGCCAAAGCCATTGACTCCTATAAACATTATGAGTTTCGTGGGTCTAGGTATTATAGAAGGTTTGTTGAAGGTTTCTTCTCGATTTCATCTCTATTTACTAGGTTGACTCAAAAGAAGGTAAAGTTTGTCTGGACAGATGAGCACGAGAAGATTTTCCAAACCTTAAAGTATTAGTTGACTTCGGCTCTAATCTTGACCTTGTCAGAGGGAACCGATGGGTTTATGGTCTATTGTGATGCCTTAAGGATCGGTTTAGATTATGTTTTGATGCAACACCATAAGGTTATTGCCTATGCCTCAAGGCCATTGAAGGTGCATGATAAGAACTATGCAACATATGACCTTGAACCTGCGGTTGTGGTATTTGTATTGAAAATTTGGTGTCACTACTTGTATGAAGTTCATGTGGATGTCTTCACCAATCACAAAAGCTTTCAACATGTGTTCACTCAAAGGGATCTCAATCTAATGCAAAGAAGGTGGTTAGAGCTTTTGAAGGACTATGATAAAAATATAAAGTATCATCGGGGCGAGGCTAATATGGTAGCCAATGCCCTTAGTAGAGTTTTCATAGGTAGTGTGTCTTATTTAGAAGATGATGGAAAAAAGGATTTCGCCAAGGAAGTTCATAGGTTGGCTAGACTGGGGTGAGGTTTAATGGATCCGGTAGTAATGGTGTGATGGTGATACATGGCTCCAAGTTTTCATTGATCGAGGATGTTAAGTCCAAACAAGACATTGTCCCCATCTTGGTTGAATTTAAGGCCTTGGCGAAAGAAGTAAAAATAGAGGTCTTCTCACAAAGGGGAGATCGGGTGCTTCTCTATCAAGGGAGATTGTGTGTACCAAATGATAACTAGTTGAAGGGCTTGATATTGCAAGAAGCTCATAACTCTTCCTATTCTATTCATCCCGATTCCACAAGGATGTGTAGAGATTTGAGAGAAGTTTATTCATGGAGAGGAATGAAGAAGGATATTGTCAAACTTGTGTCTAAGTGTTCCAATTGCCAGCAAGTAAAGGTTGAGCATTAAATGCTAGATATGTAGCTCAAGAAATTGACATTTCTACTTAGAAGTGGGAACAAGTCAATATGGACTTTGTAGTAGGATTGCCTAAGACCAAGAAGCACTTTGATTCCATATGGGTGATTATCATAACCCAAGCCTAGCGCCTGGTCGTAACACGGTGCATGAGACACCTGGAGGTACCTCATCTAAGCCATCTTAGCATATCAAGTATTCATAGGTATAAACACATACATATTGCATAATTAAAATGGGGTAGGCTCTAATGGACATCATTTAAGTAAAAATAAGCATCTCCAACAAACATCAATGTCCATAACATACCATCTAACATGAGTCAATGGGAACCGATAAATGGTCGATATCCCTCAAATTGAAAAGATTCTAAATTAAATTAGAAAGTAAAAGCCTCTAGTTCTAAAAAGCCAAGATGTACAACACATCCAAAAGTACATAGCATGAAAAAGAGTAGGTGAAGACCCAAACTAAGGGATCACCATAACAAAACTAGTCTTGAATCACTGGTAAAACTAGCCAAGAGCTAGAGGAGGAGGACCATCAGTCCCTACATGGTGACATCATGTAGGGAAAATATGTGTTAGTATGTAGAAATGTATTAAGTAGGTGAGATTCATTGCAAGTAAGAAATTATAATGCCATAATTCATATTTAAAGGATTCAATACATTAAACGGTAAAGGCATCATCAATGAGCTTAAGAATACATAAGGAATAATGTTCAATATCAAATAAAATAATGCAATGTTTGAATCACATATGATGGAACAAAGACATCATTCATAGACTTTGTCGGAATAGACTATAACCGATATATAAGACCATGTAAGCTGCTATATAGAATCACACATAACCCTTATGTTGGCATGAGAAGTCCACATGCCATGTGGAGCTCTGTCAGATAGCATGCATTATAATATAACATAAATGGCCTATGTGAGTCAATTAGCTTAGCCTACAAGGGCTCTTATGGTGGCACATAGTTAATGGAAAAAAGGGTTGCTTCTAGGGTTCCCTTACTGAACCCCACCTTATTGCCTCATTTGGTTCTAAGTCATCCCATGGAAATCTTTAAAGCATATGCTTAGTCAAATAATGACACTTAGAATCATAATTAACAATCTCAAAGAGTAGCTCGAAACTTAAGGACCACCAAGCGAGAATTCTCCTTTCATCTCTTTGAAAAAACATCAACTTAGAACCTTTCTTTTAAGCTCTACTTATCATCATGTATCATGCAATGATTGACTTTAAACTTAGTAGGCCAAATCATTAGCCGGAAAACCATAACATATAAGAGTCCTATATCATGGAATAATATGCTTATTTGAAATATACATTAACATCCCACACACCAACATTTAAGACCCTAACCTTTGAGGTCATTACCATCAACTCAAAACTCATGGAAAATACTTAGCAAAACATTACATGGAAACATTAAAGGCAAAATACATCTTAACATATCATGAAATCAACATATGCATGCATAGCAGTATTAAAGTAACTTAAAGAAAAGGTAAAAACTTTTAATGAAGGACTCTGTGGGTGAAAGAAACCCACAAATCAACTCACAGACTTTGTGTGAAGCTTATGAAGATGGAACTTGAACCCTTTGGGAAGAATCTTGAAACCCTAGCCCTCTTTACCTTGTTCTAAGAGAGAATAATTGCCTTAGGATTTTGGGATAGTGAAAGAATGAAAAGCATAGGAATCTTAGGGATTTTAGATCTAATTAGGGGCCTAAAGGATCATAAAAATGGCATAGTTTAAGTCTAGGTTTCATCGAAAGGACAAAAATACCCTTCATTAAAATTGTCAGACATGAACCACGAGACCCTGATTATGAATCATAGATTGAACCAAGAGTTGTGGTTAATGTCATCTTATTCTCCTTTTCCAATCTTCATACTGTGGTGACCAACCATTCAAACCACGACATCTTTCCAAGGGTCGTACTCCTACCCACAAATCGTGGATGGCCTCACAGAACCTTCCCATTCTTAGTTAATCTTTCACTTCTCAGGGACCCTATCCATGAAGGCTAAACATGGAACATATATAGGACTATGGGCCGTCCTGTTGGTCATGGGTTACCTTCAAGAAACTTCAAATTTCCTTCAGGTCTGGAACTTACTCCTACAACTAGGTCTATGGGTTGTTTTTCCTTCCACGAGCAATAGATAGCCTTCGTGGATCCTCTTACACTTAAAAAATTTCCAACTTTTTGAGGCCCTATTAATGAGCTTGGTCTGCGGCTCGTGGATCGAACCACGGGCCGTGAACTGGACTCGTGAAATGAGTCCTTAACTTTTCAACCCCAACTTTTCTGCACTTTCTAGGCTCCTAACTTGGGGGTCGTTAAAGTTATAGTGTCACGACCCAAGCTTAGGGCCTAGACATGACACCTGAAGAAATCCAAACAAGCTTCTTAGCATATTATTTGCACATCCTTGGTCACGAAATTTAAAAAAAATGTACATTAAAAAAATAATTTTAAGGGAATAGGGGCTTATGACTCACGCTATGAGGATAGATAAGGGAATAGAATTTACATTAATCATATAGCAAACAAGTACTAAGGGGAGGGTAAGTATTACTCAAGATTTGGGGAAGTAGGGACTTAGGACATCCATCACCTTCCATCAACATCAACATCATCAAATAACATCACATAGGGATAGGGACTAAAGGATAAGTCTTTACAGAAGCTCAAACAAACGTAGTGAGTACATAGCATAGCAAGGTATCCAACAACACCTCTATGTATGAATAGGACGGGGCTAAGACATGTCCAAGGCTCACCCTCAACATAAAAAGTAAAGTACTAGTGTCTCAATATAAGTAAGATTGAGTGTAAGATATTGTCCCCGAAATGGAGGACTCACCACAATAACAATCTTCACGAATCCAAG
This sequence comes from Solanum medicagineum, assembly GCA_026153255.1. Taxonomy (NCBI): domain Eukaryota; kingdom Viridiplantae; phylum Streptophyta; class Magnoliopsida; order Solanales; family Solanaceae; genus Solanum; species Solanum medicagineum. The sequence goes on from JAPFFP010046360.1 coordinate 35,521, forward strand.
CTAGTCACATGAAGGAAGATGAATAGGAGCTCTGGTCTCTGCAAGGTTAGATCATGTAGGCAAAAAGTATGCATTAGTACTTAGAATATACTAGTATATGGGATGCAATGCAACAATACATCATAAACTTCATAAATAAGATGCATAATTATATATAATAGAATATAAGCTCAATATGACATACCTGAGTATGCTTTAATAAAAACTTCCATAAATCATAATTTCATAATATCATACATATGTGAGAGAAGACCATAACTGACATAGACGATATGAGCTACTACAGCGAATCTATTGAAACCTTCCATTGAGAAAAGGCAAATAAACTCCTTCCATCGGGAAAAGGTGAATGAACTCCTTCAAAATCTGCTTGCCAAGGTAGATATCTAAAACTTTGGTAACTTTGCAATTGCATCTCTAGGATCATTTTGGCTTACGTGGATCCACTAGCCTAAGCATATCCTACAAGGCTCTTATGTTGGCACATAGTTTGAGAGCCAAAGGATATATACTAGGACTCTCTAGTTGAATCCTATCTCAGTGCCTCGTTTGGTGCTAAGTCATTCCCACGAAATACACTTGAAAACATATGAATAATTATAATCCTCATAAACTTAAAATCATAGCTTTAACATTATATACATATATAAGTAGCTCATCTTAATATAACATAGCTTTGAGGATTCAAAATATCATAACTCTATCTTTCATAAGCTTGCATAGCTTTCATAACTTTCATAACTTGCATTGAACCCTCATCTTTGGAGATTATACTCCCTTTTATGACTTTGATATGATGATTGGGTGTATTTCATGCATACAAGCTTTAAATCATGTAACTCAAAAAAACTATGAATTATTGTAATAAAATTCATCAATTTAAATCATTCTTAGATAACCCACCGCAGTCATACATATCATATTTTATATCTGGACATAGGCTTCTTTCCAAATTCATCACATAAAATTATCAATTTAATCATAAATCATGATAACATAACTTCCATAACTTCATAATAAAAAAATAGGTTATAATTAAAAATCTTTGAAATTAATTAATGCAATTTGATGCAGTTAGATGAAGAATCTAGCATGATTTGTGCTTAATAGTGTAATTAGAAAGAGCCGATAAGAAATCACCATTAAAACTTGAAGGATTTAGAAATTAGGTTTGGGACTTCATAGGTGGAAGAACCCATGGTTGAAGAAACCCACACACCTTTTAGACGTTGAAACTTGAAGAAGAAGAAGACTGGAAAACTTTAATAATCCTTTTTATGATCTTTGTGATTAATGGAGATGACTTGATCTTCAAGGAATTTGAGAGATTTAATGGAGGATTTCTAGAGAGAAATTTTGAGAGAATTTAGGGGTTTTAAGAGAGAGGATTAGGTCTAAAAAATAGGAGAGTTTTCGTGCATTTACATATATAAAGGTGTTGGAATAAGTCTCAACTAACTTTCCATATATATAACAAAACTCAAAAAAATTGCACTAAGCGGGACCAGGGGTGCGACTCGGACTTGTCGCGCACCTTACTGGTTTGCACCAATTTCACCCAAAAAATTATTTCTCGATACGGGTGACCAAAAAATCAAAGGAGACCCTTTTCCTACATAATTTACCTCTTAAGAAGAATACAAAAATGAATTTGCAAAATAACGCACAGATTTTAAGATATTCAAGAAATACATTATAGGGTCTTTCCAAGTTACAATGAAAGGTATTACAATATCTCCCCCTTGGGAATATTTGTCCTCAAATGTAATGAAACTACACTAGAGAGGAATGACATGATATTATTCAGTCCTAACATAAATGCATCAGTTCAACTTAAACATCATTTACATAAAAGCTTAAACTTTTGCATAAAATTTTCATTAAAACATGATACCATGAGTATGAATGAATGCAACTTGACTCTAAGAGATACATTACATGACTTAACATCTTTGACATGATTGTATTAATACCTTAGGCTTGAGTAGAGTAAAAAAATAGGGATATCATTTCATCATGTGTGCTTTCGCTTCCCGAGTCGCACTTTTAACTTGATGGTTCCTCCAAAGGACTTTTACTGATGCTACATCTTTGTTCCTCAATCGCTTTACTTGTTTATCTACTTTTTAACCTGGAACTTCTCCATACGTCAAATTCTCCTCCATATTAACATCCTCCAATGGAACTATGGAATTTGGATCTCCCATGAGCTTTCTCAACATTAAGAAATGGAACACCAGATGAATTCTGTTCATTTATAATGGAAATTCTAACTCATATGCCACCTTACGAACCCTTCTCACAATCTTATTGTAAGTCCCCACATGTTGGAAGGTGTAAAAATGCCTAAGAAATGAAATCTAGAAATTTTTCAAGCATCAGTGGGTTTTACAAAAGGGTCTATGGGCCATAAGTGGGTCCCATGGGTCGTATCTTGTGCTCTTGGAATGATGGCCAAACTTGGTAAAATATTGATTTTTGAAGTTAGGGGTACGAGATACCAGACAACCAGTACTTTGAGTTAATAGTCGTAGGTTGCAATTTAGAGATGTTTTGAGGATTCAAAAAGTTACCAGATAAGACTCCACCTTCTACAACCCATAGACTAGACCATGACCCATAATTAGGGTCTCGTGGTCCTATTCGGTGAATTTTTATAGGGGCAATTTCGACCTTTGCTATTATTACATGTTTATGCTACGTTGTTTGAGCCCCCAAAAGACCACTTTTCAGCCCGATACAACCCTAATCCACCCTATTCCCATTCATTCTAAAATATTCCAAGTCCTAAATTCCTCCAAAACACTCCTAAGTCTTTCAAAGCTTTCAAGGGAAGAGGCCAAGCTAGGATATCAAATTCGTCACTTTCAAAGTTAGATTTCTTCCATTAAATCACACCAAGGTATATGAGTTTTGATTTGTGGAAACCTCCACAAAGCTCAACCAATCCTTTTGCTTATTTATTTTCAAGTTATGAAAATTCATAGATGTTTTATAAACTCTTTTATATGATGATTTAATGAAATAATTTATTGTATTCTACCTTGTAAATTATATTGCATTGAAATTCCATGTGAAATTGATGGATTTTTATGAGGGTTTGATGATTCCCTAGCCAAGTCTTATTATGCTTTTGGTAGGTTATTTTGAATAATGTATAAGTGATATTATTTTACTCCGCTCATGTCATTTACTCTTTAATTGCGCGGTTTTAAGATTGTGTTCATGTACCACCATAATTTGATTAAGAATACATGTCAAGACTCTTATATGATGAATGTCTTATGGTAAAAATATGTATGTTATGTGTGTTGAGACTATTATGAGGGCCATTAAGTATGATATGAGCTCATGAACATGATATGAATATAAAGAATGATGTAAATCCCTATCTTTGATGTTACAAGCTATGTCTTACTGAGGTACTCCAAGAACTAAATTATGATGTTTTGTGACTATGAGTAATATAACTATGACTATGTTCCAAGTATTCTATGGGATTGTAACCTAGCACCAAGCGGACCTTGGTTGTCTCTCATTGTCCTTAAACTATGTGCTACCATAGGTTCATGCTACTGATCCCCTATATGAGCTTGAATCTACCAAAAAGGCAATGTCATAAAGTAAAGATAATTGATAATGCCTACTGAAAAGACCATGTCATAAGGTAAGGGCTATATGGGTACTTCCACAAAAGACTATGCCATAACATGATTGTTTGGTTTACCTTGGCAAAGTAGACTACTCCTTCGGTGTGGAGTGAACATCAAAATTCTAAGTAGTAGCTCGCTTGGTCTTACATGTCAATTATGGTACCTTATCCACTATGTATATGGTGTCATGTGATTTGATGATTCTTCATACGTGTTCAACTAAATATTTGTCATTCATGACATATTGAGCTTATATCCATAGATTATAATATGCATATTGTTTAATTATGGCTATTGTTCTTTGATGTATTGCAGCACGCATACTTAGTACATTCCAAGTACTAATACATAGTTTTTCCTAAATGATCTAACCATGTATGGAATAGGCTCCTATTCATCCTCTTTCTCTATATGGCTAGACAGTTCGATAGAAGATTGCTTTTGGTGAGTCAACCACTTCAAAGACAACAGCCATTTACTTTCATGCCTATTAAGACTTGTCTACTTATGAATATTTAACTTTTGAGGGTGAGCCTGGGACATGTCTTGGCCCCCGTTCCATTCGTATTAGAGGTGTTGTTGGATATATGGATTTGTACATTATGTGTTTGACTCCTATTATGTTAATGTATTATTGAAGACTTCCCTTAGTCCTGTATTCCCTCCTATGTGTTGATTGCTTGTTGTATTAATGAGATAGAAGTTCACAGTCCCTAATTGCCCCCATAGCATGAGTCATACTTAACCTCCCTTTAGACATTATTTCCTATGTGATTTAAGCTAGTCCTCTTCCCCACAACATCCCCATATTTTCAATCCAAAGCCTCATTTTCCCATAGAATTATTTGCCACTTGTGACTTTTTATTTATGCTTCCGCAACTAAGGATATGCTTGCATGCTTAAGAGACTCATTTGGGGTTCCTTCAAGCTTCCTATTTGTCGTGTCACGTCTGGGCCCTAAGCTTAGGTCGTAACAAATATTAGTATCAGAGTATTATGTTTGTAAATGGTCCTCAAAAATCTAACACATCGTGTCAAGTAGAGTTTTCTTCATGATTCTAAAGTATGCCACAACTATGAATAACAGACTATGACGTGTTTTAAGAATGATTCACTTCTTCATATTCTATGTCATGCTTTAGGAGTTAAATGAAAGACTTCCTATTCCTAATGGATGATCTTTTGCTATTTTAAACCATGCCTCGAAGAAGACCAGCACAAAGAGCTCCCACTCCCGAGGGTGAATCGGCACCTCCGGCCCCACAAGTCCCCCAAGGAGAATAAGGGGTCACTCGTGCCAAATACCAGAATGTGGTCACCTTATTCGCAAGGGCCATGGTAACCAAGGAGTTCAAGCTGCTCATACTCCTACCCTACCTCAAGGGTGAGGGATTTCACAAGAATGAATCCTCCAGAGTTCTATGGCTCCACAGAGGAAGAAGGCCACTAAGAATTCATCGATGAGGTATACAAAGTTCTTGATATCATGGGGGTGAACTTAGAGGAGAAAGCAAAATTTGCGGCCTATCAACTAAAGGCCTTTCTTAATTGTAGTTTGTTTAATGTAAGAGGGAGAGAGTGGATGAAGATCTTATTTCTTGGGAAGAATTCAAGGTCGCCTTCCTCAACTCTTTCTTTCCCATGAAGCTGAGGGAGGTAAAGATGATGAAGTTTATGAACCTCAAGCAAGGTTCTATGAGTGTTAGGAAGTACTCCCTAAAATTCAGCAACTTATTAACGTATGCTCCTCACTTGGTCGCCGACCCTAAGGCAAGGATGCACAAGTTTGTGTCGGGAGTATCTGATTTGATCAATAAAGAATATTGCACCACCATGCTCATAGGAGATATGGACTTGTCTCGGCTCATGACTTCTCTTGAGCAATTTCAAAGGAGAGAAACTTAGGAAGTGGAGGAATGGTGAGCCCAAGCGGGCTAATTATGATGGTGGGTTTCAAGTTGCCAAAAGTGGCCGATTCCAACAAGGCCACAAGTTCCAAGGTCAAGGGTCTTCTAATGCTCAAGGCCAGAGGTTTTCTAATAATAGGGTACCCAACCATAGAGCTCAAGGTAGCAATGGTGGGATGAGTCTTCTAAGGTACCCAAAATGTGGGAGGAATCATAGTGGTACATGTTTGAGGAACACGGGTGGTTACTTCGAGTGTGTCAAGATGGAACACAAGGTTGAGGATTGTCCAAACAGCGCTAGAGATGTCTATCCTCAAGGACAAAGTGCTCATGGTGAACAAAGGGCAAAAGGTGGCCAACAAGGAGGTGCTCCACGTGATAATCACTTTTATGCTCCTCAAGGGAGGGAAGGGGTGGATGAGGCATTCGATATTATTACTTGTATATTAAAGATCTACAATCTGATGAATATGCTTTATTGGATTCGAGTTTCACTCTCTCATTCATTACTTTTTTTGTTGCTAATAGACGTCATGTATATCTCGAGTTGTCCTGTGAACCCTTTGAAATGCCTACCCCTATTGGTGAGTCTAAATTGCTAAAAGAATCTATAGGGGTTGTCCCATATCCATATTGCATAAAGTCTTGCCTTGTGATTTTGTTGAACTTGACATGGTAGATTTTCATATTATTCTTGGGATTGATTGGTTACATGAATACCATGCCTCTATTGATTTTAGAAACCATAAAGTTAGGTTCTAATTTCCCAAGGATCCCGTACTTGAGTGGGTAGGTCATGATTTTGTGGTTAAGGGTAGATTCATCTCTTGTCTTAAGGCTCCTGAGTTAATTTATAATGGTTGCATATACCATGTTGTAAAGGTTAGGGATGTTGAGTCTAAAGTCCCTCCTATTGAGTCAGTCCGGTAGTTAATAAGTTTCTTGATGTCTTTCCTGATGAACTCCCTGGTGTCCCTCCCGAAAGGGAGATAGATTTTGGTATACACCTCCTCCCCGATACATAACCCATTTTCACTACCCCTTACCGTATGGCCCTGGTGGAGTTGAAGGACCAATTAAAAGATTTATTGTAGAAGGGTTCATAAGGCCTAGCAAGGCACCTTGGGGTGCACCGGTGTTATTTGTAAGGAATAAAGATGGTTCACTTAGAATGTGCATCGATTACCAACAACTCAATAAGGTCACCATGAAGAACAAGTACCCTTTGCCAAAAATAGATGACCGATGTGATCAACTACAAGGTGATAGTCACTTCTTTAAGATTGACCTTTGGTCCAAGTATCATCAACTGAGGGTAAGGGAGTGTGACATTCCCAAGACAGCCTTGCTAACAAGATATAGGCATTTTAAGTTCGTGGTGATGTCCTTCATTCTAACTAACACTTTGACAATATTTATGGATCTTATGAATAGGGTATTTAAAACCTACCTCAACATATTTTAGGTGGTCTTCTAATGTGCTGTCAAAATACAGCAGATTTGATGCCTAAAACTTAGAATTTTGTGTGTTCTCAATGCGACTTTTGATGGTTTTTATGTGTTTTTGTGTTTGTTTTTATAGGTAAAGTAGGTTGGCAAAATTTTAGCAAAAGTTGCAAGTTTTGCTGATTTTTGAGGACATATAAGACCCACTACGAGTCGTATCTCAGTTTAAGAGTCATAGAGTTAGTCTCATGGAGGATTTCAGTATTGAAGCAAAACTGAAGTTCAACCACACAAGACCCAGTTACGAGTCGTAGTTCCATCTATGGGTCGTAAAAGGATGACTCGTAGTGATTTTTAGTGTTGATCAGATTTGGACCAAGTGATACAAATATGGACTACGATATGTCGATACAGATCAGACTATGACTTGTGAAGGTGTTTCGTATCAATGAAGTCCAAGATGCAGGAGGCTAACCATGAAAGCCCAATTACGGCTTGTAACCCTAGTTACGAGTTGTAACTGTAACTCGTATCATGCGCTGACCAATTTTTCTTATTAATTTGGAGACTTGTTTGTAAATACTATAACTACAAAATACTAGGTCATTTAAAGCAGGTTTTGGTTTTTTAGTGAGAAAATAGATAGAAACATAGAGAGAGCAGGAAATTTTAGTAGGAGTTTTTAAGGTTTAGGAATTTCATATCTAGTTTATTCTACTTATGGGATTTTGAGACGAGGGTTCCCAGGAAATAGTCTTAGTACCTCTGTGAGGTAGTGGTAAGGTCTACGTATATTCTAACCTCCCAAGACGCCACCAGTGGGATTTCACTAGGTATGTTGTTGTTGTTTGTCTTTGGAGACTACATTTTGGAGAAGAGATTCAACTTTTGGATTAAATTCAACTTTCAATCTTGTGATTCTCAATATGAGGTGGGTTTCCTTGTTCTTCGATCTTCTTCAATAAGTGATTAACTATGTTTTCTCTATTCATTATTTCTTTATTTGCCCAAGTCATGAGTAGCTAAACCCACAACTTGGGGTTGTGGGAACCATGAGAATCTACCTTAGAAAACACGGATTATTTGCAATTCTTAGAATGGGTATTTGCATATATTAATTAGTTCTCTTCATTTTGAAAATTTTCTATTAGTGGCCAACATTAAAACTTGGCGTAGTATTACCTTCCCGATCCAGGTGATAATGTATAGGAAAAGAGAATGATTAAAAGGATTTAATGATGTGTTCTTGTCTAATCAACTAAACTCGACCAAAGGGAGGTTGACTGGGACTATGGGTTATGGTTAGTTGAGCACACTATGGAGATGGGCCAAGTCCCAAAGTGAAATTCGACCTTCACCTTTGACCAAGGATTGGAAGAACCTAAATTACCATCCTACATGTAATATTCTAGTTGAGAATTATAAAATCCGGGGAAGTTGAGTTAGTGAATCATGGGGAACACAATACCCAAGTTGCTCTCCATTATTGTTTGTCTTCCAATTTTTGTTAGTCTAGTTTAATTTACTATCAATCATTACAAACCCCCCCCCCTTTTTTAGAGAATTGAGTTGGTCGATTCTTGAATTGATTATTGGTGAACCAAGTTGCAAAAGTCCCATATTCCTTATGGGATTCGACCCTAACCTTGGTTAGGTTTATTATTTTGATGATCACTTCTACTTCAAAAAGAGGTGTATCTTGACGTGATCAAAGAAAAATGGCGTCCTTGCCAGGGAATATGGTGAGACTTTGATTTGGATTCACTAGTAATATAATTCAAGTGTTAATTTCGTAGTTCTTGTAATTTACTTTTGATTTTGCTGGTTTAGTTTCTTTGTAGGGTATATACTAGGTGTTGTATGCCCAATACAAGGAGCCAAGGAACTTTCTTAGCTCCGATTGACTTATAGGTTCAGCATATTATAAGAGAAATGGCTCAAAACACTAACATCCCAGGAGTTATTATGTTGCCACCTTTATCGACTAACTCAAAGTTCACTATTTCTAACGAGCTAATCCAAAGGTTGCAAGACCGTGGTTTATTTGCGGGCCTACAGTCCGAAGATCCACATGGTCATTTGCACTATGTCGCATATGTTTGCAGGGGTGTAATAGGAACACAACATCTGTTTATGGATGTTGTAGGACTTCGTGTCTTCCCATTCTCTCTCACAAGCAATGCGACATTGTGGTTATCTGAACTTCCACAAGGTGTGATCACTAGTTGGATGGAATTGCAAAGGGCTTTCCTGGAAAGGTTCTTTATTAGGTCAAACAGGTTTAAGCAGACGGATCGAATCATTAGTTTACAACAATTCCCTGGTGATTCACTCCATTCTACATGGGAGCAGTACAAAGGATGCTTAATGAGTGCTCTAGACCATGGCATTTCTGATACAACACTAGTGGTGAGTTTCTACCGAGCATTAGACTCGGATAATCAAGCATATGCAAATGCTCTTATGGGAGGGTCAGTCTTGGGGAAACCATTTGTAGAAGTTGTTGAACAAATGGACAAGTTGGCTAACAGCCACCGTGTGTATAGACCTAAACGAGAGCAACCAACTAGTTACATGGATTCTTCTGATCAGAATTCTGAGCAAGCAAAGATAAATGCAGAAATCTTCCAAATGTTTGAACAAAACAGAACAAATATGGCGATGTTCATAAAACAGGCACAAGGTCTAAACACTCTAGGGAGTAGCCGAGAAAGCCACCACACTAAGGATGTAAGCCATGAGGAAGAGTGTGATAAGAACAACTGGTTCACGCTACCATACCATCACCATAAGGGAGATAAAAATTCTAGAGCTGAAGATAAGCTCCCTAGTTTGTAAAAAAGGCAGATGCGCAAAAGGAGATGTTGATGACATTATCAAGATAAACTATAAAGTTGATCAACATTTGTTGGCAATTCAGCAACTTAACAGTCAGTTCAGACTCATCTCAACACAATTTGATCAGATTCAGAGTAGCATGATGAAAGAGGCAAGTCTGGTGACAAGGACTCACCAAAAGTTGAGGAATTCTGAGTACTTATAATGAATAAGTCGTGCCGCGACAATAACTCAAGCCCTACTTGGGAGACAACCCAAGCATTTTTCATGTTCTAGCTTAGTTTTGATATTTATTTTGAGTTTTTGAATTTGAGTTGATTATTTGTTTATGTTTTGATTGATATTTTTGATGTTGGGTTTGTTGCATTTAAGGTACAAGTGCATTGTATAAAGAGCACACAGGTTCAGGACAAAGATTTCAAGTTTTGCTGAGAATTGTATCTGATGCAGTCTATACGACCAGTATTACGAGTCATATTGCACTTTACAACTCGTAACTCTGTCTCGTAAAGAGCTACAGTGAACAGGTTAAAAGTGCACTCCATCTACGAGCCAACTTTATGACTAGTGGTGCACATTGCGAGTCGTGAATGGGGTTCTTAAAACCCAATTATGTTTTCAAATTTTCCTAAGGGTTGAGTAGTCTAGAAGACTAGGACCTATGAGTCGTAGACCAAGCCACGACTCGTAGTCGGGATTATGTAGACCCGACTCAGTAATTTTAATGCTTGAACCCGGTAAGGTATAAAAAGGGGTCAAAATTATTTTGACACCATTTTAACCCTCATTACCAAAGTTTACCCAATTCTTTTCCTCCCCATCCCATTTCCAACCAACTTTTCGGTATCCCTATCAAATTTCCGGTGAGAAATTTCAGTGCACCTAGGTTTCTACATCACTCATCTTCTTTTTCTTGCTCTATTTCATCTACACACTTGGTAAGTTTCTTGATTAAGCTTTAACTTCTTCATTTACTTTGATTTTAAATGTGTGAGTAGAAAATATAAATGAGTTGATGTAGTGGGCATTTGATTCTTTATTAACGGGAATTGTTAATGAAAGAATAGGGGAGCTATGAACGGACTAATTTTTTATGCCCTAGGTTAAATCTTATTTGTTTGATATTGTAGATCAATGCCCATGACTATTATGTCCCTTGTTTGAGTGAATGGTTGAAATTTGTTCATGGATGATTTTTGAGTATCAATTGCACAGGGGCATGATTGTGTTTAGGTTATTTTGATGTTGTTGGAATCATGGGTTGATTATCTCTTGTTGTGCTTGTTTAACTATTCCCCAAATGATGTTGAGTGTGATTGAGTGGGTTTTGTGTGTGATTTGGGGGTGATGCTACAGGTGCAAGTTTGAATGAGTTGGAGATGGATGAATGACTGTGTTTTGATTGCTAAATCCTTTTTCAATAGGGAAAATATTTGCTTTGAAATCATGTTTAGGGTACGAGTTGACTTGTGGTTAGTATATTAGTGTTTATGAACTTGCTTTGATGCTGGTAGGATAGTATTTGAATTGTTCGTAGGGTCCGTATGATGAGTTGAGTTGTTCTAGATGCCTATTCTTCCTTGTTTATAGTAGTCTTTTACGACTCGTAGATGGGTCTACAAGTCATAATTGCCTCTCGTGGAAAGATACAGTGACTTAAAATTCCTATGTACTCATCATATGAGACCATTTATGGGTCGTAGATCCCTCTACGAGCTGTAGATAGGTCTCATGGACTCATGCATGTGTTAATTTTTCTCCCTGGAGCGCTATACGAAAGTTGTCTACAACTCGTAACCCTAGTTACGAGACATGACTAATCCTCATATATTGTTCTAGTGTTCATTTTTTGTTATGCACTTCTGGTTTACGGGACTGCCGTATGACTCGTACTTCCAACTACGAGTCACACCTAGTTCTCGTATCACTTATCTGAAACAGATCCAAGTAAATTTTTCTTGAGTTTCTTGTTTTCATTTGTTGATTGTTGGGGCTTATGGTGGTTTGTTTGTTGTTTATTCTTTAGGTACCATGGCACCAAAAGGAAAATGCTCACAGATTGAGGCATTTAGAAAAAAACTCATTGATGAGCCTACAGGCGAGGAGTATTCGGGTAATGAGCAGACCCAGTTGAGTGGGTCAATGGAGGACTATAATACCCAGCCCGACCCAGAAGCACCTCGACCACTGACAAGAGATGGTGCTAGAGCTGGGAAAACTCAAGCTCGTGATGATAGCCCTTCCTAGTCTGAGGAGGAAGGCGGTGATGAGAGTGATAATGGGCCACTCCAGATGACTCCTTCAGGCAAGGAATCTAGTTCAAAGGATGTCCACAAGGATAGAGGAGATGCCCAGTCCTCCATTTCCCCATCAACTTCTCAAGCACCGGATCCTACTCATTGGTGGGGTATCGAGGGCATGGATATAATGAAGGTGTGCAACCAAAGGGGCAAGGCAAGACTTAGGGTCGATTTACGAAGAGCCATGATAGATTGTTAATGGCTTGAGCTGTGTCCCAAGACATGAGGACACAATGACACAACATGGGCTCAGATGGTTGACTGAGAAGCTTGGATGCTATGCCCTGACCTTGGTTTGGGAATTTTATGTAGCTTATGAAGCTACCATTCTCCATGATCTTCCTAAAGGGAAGAAACCTCTCGAGTAGCCGAGATTGAGAGAGGTTCTACTTACATGATGGCAGGTCGATGTTTCAGAAGAGATAATCCACTGAGTGCTTTTTGGTCCCGAGTACTGAGCGCTAGAGTCGATAGCTGAGTTTTGATTGTAGATTGCGACAGGTTACGATAGCATTGATTTCAAAGGATTCGGTACAGAGGACAGAATTGTTGAGATAGGTTGCCGGCCATATTGCTGAGCGTGGTCTAGAGCCTGCCTGGGTCACTACACATACCCATTATGAAGGCTTCCTTCTCCTTCCCCACCAAAGTTTTATGGGTGATTGTTAGATTTCGCATTAGGCCCACGCTAATAGATAATGCACTTACATCAGAGTGAGCAGTTTCGGTGGCCAGCATTCTAGTTGGTTATGATATTGATTGGGCCCGACTCATCATGGAGAAGATTCATGAGTCGGCACTCAAAAGGGCCACTTGTATGCCATTGCCGATTTTAATCTACAAACTTTGCATCCAGTCCCAGATGAAGATATTATATCATCAGGACAAGATAGTAGAGGCCCTACACACTCTCGATCATAACCTGATCAAGGCTGATGGGAACCTGGTGGCACTTCAGAGGACACAGCCTCCTCCCATGCCTTAGAATTTGCTCCAGAGGCACCACAGGAGGGTTTGACAACTTCCCCCACCATTACTCCAGTTTCTACGACTGATGAGAGACCCCAGTAGCCTGAGGCAGTCGATATTGAGAGGGGTCCACTTTAGTTGCTCCTACACTAGAGGCTTCTACATGGTTCAGCTGTCCGTGATTTCTATTCATGCCATGGCCCAGAGGTTATCACAGACCAAGGCTCAGTTGTCTCGGCTCATGCAATAGCTTAGGCCATGGGTCCGGCAGACGGTTGCTCACTCAAAGGGGTGATGCAAGGCATTCATCATTTCTACAGCTCATGAGCATATTGCTACGGTGGATGCCCGTATTGACGCCCTTGAGGACTGGTACAAAAGAGGCTAGCTGAAGCCCGACCATCAAACCTGTCAGTCCTATATGATGAGAAACGTAGGGCTGACGTTACTTCTTCATTAGCAGCACTAATTACATTCCAGAGGATCCACCTTCGCAGCCGTTATTTGATCTTTCTACTTCAGAGGATCCCACACAGCATTCACATGGGAAGAGACCCCTTATGAGGATGATGACACTAAAGAGAGGCGTATGCATCATAAGACCTCCGAGATTGATGAGGAAGAGGCAGAGGATGAACTCGGGTGAGTCTTAAGGATGTTGAGAGAAGAAGAAGAGTCGAGACAAGCCTAGGAGCATGATAGATTAATGGGCATTAGCTCATTTGGTGCGGCTATTACACGAACTATCCCGTAGGAGGGAGATGATCAGAGGCAGCCCGAGACTGGTGCTTAGGCACTAAGATATGATTGTTTTTAAGACCTTGTATTTATTTTGATTTTGATATTGTACATTAAGGACAACGTACAGCTTTTTCGTTGGGATGTAAGTAGTTAATGGACTAGGGTGAAGTATGAGTAGGTTTTGGTCCATAACTACCCCAAATTTTGATCCCGAGGTTTTCTTGCATGGGTTCTTTTTCCTCGTAGATATTTAATTTTTATTGAATTGGCATGTTTAGGATGTCGTAGATAATATTTGTAGTATACAGTAGTTGAACTTATGACATGTACTTCGTTTGTGATGTTTCAAAACCATCATAAAGTTTAGTAGTTATATTGCAACCATGCTTTTTTGAATGATAACAATATTTGCTCTAATTAAGTGAGGGTAATTTGATACATGAAGCATGATCTGTGAATTTTTGTTGGCTATGTATGTAATGTCATGTGAGTAAGCTGATTTTGTTATGTTCTTGCATTGTGTGCTCATTCAGAACTTGCCCTGTTACTCTAAGTTGAACTAGAGATTATATGGACTAGGAAGGGATCTTAGGCCCTTGTTCTTTGAATAAGTCCACTTTTGCCTAAAATGACCAACCAAATGACAAATTCATCCCTTGATTCTAATATTTGAGACTTATATGTACCATTTCTTTCTTAACACCTGATTAGTCTAACCTTGTCTAGTGAAATACCTTGAAATTGGCACTGGTCTATCGTTGAGCATTGTGAACCTTGATTTAGGCAAAAAGCCTAAGTTGAGGGTGGCTACCAAAAGTGGCCCTGGTTTGGGGAGTAGATATTGTGCACTTCAATATAGGCTAAAAGCCTAAGTTGAGGGTGGCCAGTGTAGGGGTAAAATAGAAAAAAAGTGGTGGTGAGTTGGGAATGTGAAGAAAGAGAAGAAAATCATGCACCGGGTGAAAGAAAGAGAAAAAGAAGTCTTAGTTTGAGTTGAACAAGCAAAATGATGTGTGAAAATGAGACAAAAGCTGAAAATGAGGAGAAAATACCCAAAAAAGCTTGAATATGAAGAAAAAAGGGAGAATAGGGTGGAAATGATTGTGTTGCTAAGGTGAAAGTGTTGAAAAGTGTGGTTCAAGGTTGGCCTTTAATCACTAATTGTCCAAAATGCCATACCAAAGTCCCATGAGCATGCGTTACAAACTTATAAAGTCCTAAAGTGATCTTAGCCTAATTAATCAAAAGTCTGGGTCATGAGTATATGGCAATCCTATGGTATTGGTCATCATGCATGAATGTCATTTGTGAGAGTGAGTGTGCTTGCACAGCCCCATGGTTAAATTCTGAAATCTTCATTGAGTGTTTAAAAGGGACCTCTTTCTTGTGAGAGCATTTGCATTGCATCGTCAACATTTTACTTGTTCAGTAATTTTGGAATGTTGATATTCTCTTTAGTTGTCATAGTTGTGTTGTCAAATGCATGAATATGGTTTGGATTGCTAAATAGCTACATGATCTTATTTTGAAAAAGTTAATATGGTACCTAAGTTAGATATAAGTATGGTATATGACATTGGGTTGATTGTTATGTTTTGCTTTATTATCTATATAGATTGAGTCATCACTTGAGGGCAAGTAACAATGCTAAGTTGAGGGTGTTAATGTGTTGTCAAAATACAACACATTTGATGCCTAAAACTTAGGATTCTGTGTTCTCAATGCGATTTTTATGGTTTTAATGTACTTGTTTTTACAGGAAAAGCAGGTTGGCACAATTTTGGGAAAAGTTGCAAGCTTTGCTGATTTTTGAGGACAGATGAGACCTTTTACAAGTCGTATCTCAGTTTACGAGTCATAGAGGTATTATCGTAAAGGATTCCAGAGTTGAAGCAAAACTAATGTTCAGCCACACGAGACCCAGTTACGAGTCGTAGTTTCATCTACGGGTCGTAAAGGGATGTCTCGTAGTGATTTTCAATGTTGATCAGAATTGGACCAAGTGATGCAAATATTGACTATAAGAGGTCGATACGAGTCGTAGATCATACTACGACTCATGAAGGTGTTTCATATCAGTGAAGTCTAAGATGCAGGAAGCTAACCATGAAAGCCCGATTACGGCTCGAAACCCTAGTTACGAGTCGTAACTGTGACTCATACCATGCACCGACCAGTTTTTCTTATTAACTTGGGGAATTGTTTGTAATTACTATAATAGAAAACACTAGGTCATTTGAAGCAATTTTTGAGTTTTTCAGTGAGAGAATAGATAGAGACACAAAGAGAGCATTAGTAGGAATTTTTAGGGTTTATCTCTGGAGACTACATTTTGGAGAAGAGATTCACTTGTAGATTAAATTCAACTTTCAATCTTGTGATTCTCAATACATATTGGGTTTTCTTGTTCTTCAATCTTCTTGGGTAAGTGATTAACCATGTTTTCTCTATTCATTGTTTCTTTATTTGCCCAACCCACAACTTGGGGTTATGGGAACCATGAGAATCTAACTTAGAAAACCCAGATTATTTGCAATTCTTAGAATGTGTATTTACATGTATTAATCATTTCTCTTCATTTTGAATGTTTTCTAGTGGTGGACAACATTAGAACTTGTCAAGTGTTACCTTCCCGATCCAAGTAGTAATGAATAGGAAAAGAGAATGATTAATAGGATTCAATGATGTGTTCTCGTGTAATCAGCCAAACTCAACCAAAGGGAGGTTGACTGAGATTACGGGTAGTGGTTAGTTGAGCACACTATATGGGCCAAGTCCTATAGTGAAATTCGACCTTCACCTTTGACCAAAGGGTTGGAAGAACCTAAATTACCGTCATACATGCAATATTCTAGTTGAGAATTATAAAATCTGGGGAAGTTGAGTTAGTGAATCATGGGTAACACAATACCCAAGTTGCTCTCCATTATTGTTTGTCTTCCAATTTTCGTTAGTCTAGTTTAATTTCCTATCGATCATTGCAAACCCTCCTTCCCCTCCCCCCGCTTTAGAGAATTGAGTTGGTTGATTCTTGAATTGATTATTGGTGAACCAAGTTGCAAAAGTCCTGTATTCCCTGTTGAATTCGACCCCAACCTTGGTTAGATTTATTACTTTGACGATCACTTTTACTTCAAAAAGAGGCGTATCTTAAGTGTGATCATTTTCATTGACGATATTTTTATTTACTGCTAGAATAAAGAAGAACATGTGAAACATTTGACAGTAGTGTTTCAAAAGTTGACGGAAAAAAAGGTTGTTTGCCAAATTCGACAAATGTGAGTTTCGGTTGAAAGAAGTCACACTCTTAGGTCATGTGGTATTGCATGAAGGGATGAAGGTAGACCCAAAGAAGACGGAGGTGGTAAGGAATTAGCCTAGGCCCTTGACTCCAACGGATATTAGGAGTTTCTTACCGAGATTTGTTGAGGGTTTTTCTTCCATTGCCTCCCCCTTAATAAAGTTGAAACAAAAGAAGGCTAAATTTGTATGGATCAATGAATGTGAAAGAAGCTTCCAAACTTTGAAAGATAAGCTTACATTCGCTACTATTTTGGCTCTATCGGAAGGGTTAGAAGGGTTTGTGGTATATTTTGAGGCTTCATGGATTAGATTGGGATGTCTATTGATACAAAGTGGTAAAGTCATTACCTATGCTTCTAGGCAACTAAAGATACATGAGCATAATTACCCTACCCATGCATGATATTGATTTAGTCAGTTGTGGTATTTGCTTTGAAAATGCGGTGCCACTATCTATATGAGGTCCATGTAGACATGTTCACTGACCATAAGAGTCTCCAATATATGTTCTCTCAAAGAGATCTAAACATAATGCAAAAGAGGTGGTTGGAACTCCCTTAAGGATTATGAAATCCGGGGAAGTTGAGTTAGTGAATCATGGGGTAACACAATACCCAAGTTGCTCTCCATTATTGTTTGTCTTCCAATTTTCGTTAGTCTAGTTTAATTTCCTATCGATCATTGCAAACCCTCCTTCCCCTCCCCCCGCTTTAGAGAATTGAGTTGGTTGATTCTTGAATTGATTATTGGTGAACCAAGTTGCAAAAGTCCTGTATTCCCTGTTGAATTCGACCCCAACCTTGGTTAGATTTATTACTTTGACGATCACTTTTACTTCAAAAAGAGGCGTATCTTAAGTGTGATCATTTTCATTGACGATATTTTTATTTACTGCTAGAATAAAGAAGAACATGTGAAACATTTGACAGTAGTGTTTCAAAAGTTGACGGAAAAAAAGGTTGTTTGCCAAATTCGACAAATGTGAGTTTCGGTTGAAAGAAGTCACACTCTTAGGTCATGTGGTATTGCATGAAGGGATGAAGGTAGACCCAAAGAAGACGGAGGTGGTAAGGAATTAGCCTAGGCCCTTGACTCCAACGGATATTAGGAGTTTCTTACCGAGATTTGTTGAGGGTTTTTCTTCCATTGCCTCCCCCTTAATAAAGTTGAAACAAAAGAAGGCTAAATTTGTATGGATCAATGAATGTGAAAGAAGCTTCCAAACTTTGAAAGATAAGCTTACATTCGCTACTATTTTGGCTCTATCAGAAGGGTTAGAAGGGTTTGTGGTATATTTTGATGCTTCAAGGATTAGATTGGGATGTCTATAGATACAAAGTGGTAAAGTCATTACCTATGCTTCTAGGCAACTAAAGATACAGGAGCATAATTACCCTACCCATGCATGATATTGATTTAGTCAGTTGTGGTATTTGCTTTGAAAATATGGTGCCACTATCTATATGAGGTCCATGTAGACATGTTCACCGACCATAAGAGTCTCCAATATATGTTCTCTCAAAGAGATCTAAACATAATGCAAAGGAGGTGGTTGGAACTCCCTTAAGGATTATGACATGAGTGTACATTATCATCCCGACAAGGTTGATGTTGTAGTCGATGCTCTAAGTAGAGTGTTCATGGAGAGTACAGCTCATATTGATGGTATTAAGAAGGAAATGGCAAAGGAAGTTAACTGGTTGGCTAGATTGGGAGTTAGGTTAGATGAAGCCGAAGATGGAGGTGTGGTTGTTGTAGATGGTTCTAAGTCTTCCTTGGTGGAAGAGATCAAATCAAAATAAGACCTTGACTCCACTTTGGTGGAATTGAAGTCATTGGTTAAGGATGGCAAGGTGGAGGTTTTCTCCCAAGAGGGAGATAGTGTCCTTAGGCACCAAGGTAGGCTATGTGTGCTAGATGTCAATTGCTTAAGAGACTTGATCTTAAATGAGGCTCATAATTCATCTTATTCCATTCACCCCGGTTCTACAAAGATGTATAGAAATTTGAGAGAAGTGTATTGGTGGGGTGGTATGAAAAAGGATATTGCCAAGTTCATAGTTGGTTGCCATAATTGCCAACAGGTCAAAGCCAAACATCAAAGGTTGGGTGGCCTAGCCCAAGATATAAAGATTCCTACTTAAAAGTGGGAAGAAATCAATATGGATTTTATGATTGGATTGCCTAACACTAAGAGACATTTGATCCTATTTGGGTTATTATTGATAGAATAACGAAGTCGGCTCACTTCCTACCTGTTAAGATGACTTATAGTGTCGAAGATTATGGCAGGTTGTACATTCATGAGTTGGTTAGATTGCACGGGGTCCTATTGGCTATTATTTTAGATCGTGGTGCTCAATTCACTTTGCACTTTTTGAGGTCCTTTTAAAAGGGTGTTGGTACTAAAACTCAAGCTTAGTACGACATTTCACCCACAAATGAATGGTAAAGATGAAAAAACCATTCAAACTCTTGAGGATATGCTTAGGGATTGTGTCTTGGAGTTTAAGGGTAGTTTAGGATGAGAATCTTCTACTTATTGATATTGCTTACAATAATAGCTATCATTCTAGCATCAAAATGACTCCTTTTGAAGTTCTTTATGATACACATCGTAGATCACCGGTTGGGTGGTTGAAGTGGGTGAAATGGCTTTGTTAGGTCCAAATTTTGTTTTGGAAGCTTTGCAGAAGGTGAGGATGATAAGGGAATGATTGAAGACGACTCAAAGTCGGCAAAAGACTTATGCTAGCACTAGAAGGAGAGACCTTGAATTTAAAGTTGATGATTGCGTGTACTTGAAGGTTTCACCTATGAAGCGTGTTGTACAATTTGGCAAGAAAAGGAAGTTAAGCCCTAGGTATGTATGGTCATAAGGTGGCATATGAGTTAGAGTTACTAATAAGGTGGCATATGAGTTAGAGTTACTAATGGAAATGAACTTAATTCATTCAGTTTTTCATATATCAATGTTGAGGAAGTTCATAGGCGATGCAAACTCCATACTCCCGTTGGAAGAGGTGAACATTAAGGAAATTTTGAGTTATGAAGAGGCACCGATTGAAATCTTAGTCGGCAGGTGGAAAATAGGAAGTTGCATCTGTTAAAGTGGTATGGAGGAATCTACAGGTTGAAGGTGCAACATGGAAAGCAGAAGCGGACACGATGAAGTGTTATCCATACCTTTTCCACTCTACTCAAGCCTAAGGTATTAAGTCATTCTCACCCAAAAAATCCAATTTCTAGCATTTTAGTTTTTACATGATGCATACATTTATTTTAATGTTTATAGACTATTTTAAGACATATTTTAAGTATGGATTTTGACAATTTCAGGAAAAGATGTTTGGATTACCTTTTTGCATGATTATTGGGTTGTTAACTGATGTTTAACTCTTTAGAGCCTACATTTAAGTACATTCGAGGACAAATATTTCCAAGACTGAAATATTATAAGAATCCACAAGTCAGAAGTCTAGAAAGTGCAGGAAAAAATATGCAAAAAGATTCAGGACTCATTTCACGAGCCCATTTCATGGCCCGCAGTTCAAACAACGAGCCGTAGACCATGCTAGTGAATGGGGGATTCAAAAATTGGGGATTTCGCTAAGTGTAAAACGATCCACGAAGAATGTCTACGGCCTTGGATGAAAACATGGACTATAGATTGAGTCGTAGGAGTGGGATCCATACATGAAGAAAATTTAGAGATTTTGGAAGGTAACCCACGACCAATAGGACGGCCGATAGTCCTATTTACAGTGTCACGACCTAAAATAGGGCCTAGACGTGACACAACGAATGGAGAACCCAAAGGGTCCCCAAACAAGCCTCTTAACTTATCATCACATATCATTAGTCGCGGAAGCATGCAAATGGCATAAAAGAGTAGAAATAGGGGCAATGGGACTAAAAGGAAAGCTTACATAACATTATAACCACGAGATAGAAGAGTCTAGGCTCATACCATAGATACATAGCATGTCCAACAACACCTCTACTACATAGATAAGAGCGGGGGCCAAGACAATGCATCCAGGCTCACCCTCAAAGTCAAAATAACAATAAAGAAGAGTGTCTCAATACATAATAAGAGAAACATAGCCCAACATCCCCTGAATGGAGGACTCACCAACTAGCTTGAATGATACCGAACTAGCCACATGGAAGAGGATGATCAACTTGGGCTCCGGTTCCTGCATGGTGATATCAAGTAGGCAGAAGTATGCATTAGAACATTTGAATGTACTAAGTATGTAGGATGCAATGCAACAAGGGATAGGCATCATAATCAAAATGCATAACAATAGGCAGTAGGCATAATATAACAATATGGCATCTATAATCAATGCATAAGTAAAATATGCTTAAGTAACTCATGCTCATATAAGATATCATATGTGTAGAAGAGACCAAGCTAGATTTTTAAAGTACAAACCCCTTGGTTGGTTG
>JAPFFP010046361.1:0-33427 GCA_026153255.1 Solanum medicagineum
TGAACCAGGGGGAGCAAAAAATCCAAGTTGCTCTTCGCCATTTATTTGCTTCCAGTTTGGGGAGTTCACTTTTTTTTCAGTGCGTGGAACCCCCCCCCCCCCCCCCCCCTTTCTTTTGGGAAATTGAGTTAGTTAATACTTGAATTGTTTATTAGTGAATCAATTTGGAAAGCCATTGTATTCTTTGTGGAATTTGATCCTAACCTTGGTTAGGTTTATTACTTTGACAATGATCACTTTATCCTCAAAAGGGAGGTGTAACTTAAGCGTGATCAAAGAAAATGGCGTCGTTGCTGAGGAATACGACAAGACTTTGATTGAATTCACTAGTAGTATAATTCAAGTATTAATTTCTTAGTTCCCTTATATTTCAGTTTTGTTTTTGTTTTTAGTTTGTTGCATTGCAGGGTATACTAGGTATTGTATGCCCAACCATTTCTACTGTTCAGGAGCGTGTTTCTACGGTATATGCCCATATCGATGCCTTTGAGGATTGGATGCAAAAGATGTTAGCCAAGGCCTGACCATAAGATTTATCTATCGTACATGAGAAGATTGCAAAGCTTAGGGCTGACATGACAGCTTCACTTGCGGCGCCCGTGATATTACTGGACTCTACACCTACTGAGCTGCTATTTGACTTGTTTTCCTCCAGAGAGCTTCCATAGACTTCCCTCTGGAAGCGCCCTTGCACAGATGAGGATCTAGTATAGCAGAATGTACGTGCAAAGTGCCCCGTGGTTGATTAGGGTGATGAGGATGATAAGGATGCGGAGGACGAGCTTGGGCTGGTCTTGCGGACATTGAGACAAGAAAAGGAGATGAGGCTAGACTAGGAGAATGATAGGGCGATGGGTATCAGCCCACCCAAACATAGTAGAGCAGCTGAGGAGACTACCTCATGGGAAGGGGATGGCCAGACTCAGCCACAGATAGGTGTTTAGTCGCCAAGGTATGTTGTTTGACCCCTACTATTATATTTTTTCTTGATTTGGTGCATTGAGGACAATGCACAACTTTTTCGATGGGGTGTGGGTAGTTATGGGACTTGGTGAAGTCTAGTAACTTATGGTTCATAACTACCCCATATTTTGATCCCAAGGTTTTCTTACTTGTGTTGTTTTCCTCGTTGAATTTAATTTATGTTGATTTGACACGTTTAGGATGTTTAAATAATATTTGTAGCATATAGTACTAATACTTACGGTATATAACATGTTTTTATGTTTCGTTTTGAAAATTGGTACCTACCAAAAATTTTTGATTAGTAGTTAAATGGCAACCATGCATGCTTGAGTGTTTAGCAATAGTTGTTTTGATAAGTGAGGGTAATTTGAGACATGAAGCATGATCTGTGACTTTTGCAATGCCATGTGAGTGTGAGCTTATTTTGCTGAATTCATGCATTTTTATGCTAATTCAGAACTTGCCCCATTACTTTAACTTGGATTGTAGATTAAATGGATTAGAAAGGGATTTTAGGTCTTTGTTCTTTAATTAGTCCATTTTAGCCTAAAATAACTAACCAAATGATGTTTTATTCCTTGTTCCAAATATTTGAGTCTTACATGAACCAATTCTTTCTAAAACACCTAAATAGCCTAACCTTGTCTAGTTGAAAACCTTGATATTGGCCCTGGTCTGTCCTTAAGCATTGTGAACCTTGATTTAGACAAAAAGTCTAAGTTGAGGGTGGCTACCAAAAGTGGCCCTAGTTTAGGGAATAGGTATTTTGTACTTCAAAATAGGCTAAAAGCCTAAGTTGAGGGTGGCCGGTGTAGGGGTAAGACCACAAAAATAAGGTGGTGAGTTGGGAATAAGGAGAAAAAAGAAGAAAATCTTGTACTGGGTATAAGAAAAAGAAAAAGATGCCTTAGAGTGAGATTAAAAGCAAAATGAAGTGTAAAAATGAAGCAAAAGCTGAAAAATGAGAAGAAAATACCCGAAAAAGCTTGAATGTTGAAAAAATGGGAGAATAAGATGGAAATGTTGGAGTTGGTGAGGTGAAAGTATTGAAATATGTAGTTCAAGGATGGCTTCTAGTCACTATTTTTCCACAATGTCATACCAAAGCACCCTAAGCCAAAGTTACAAGCCTAGATAGTCCTAAAATGATCCTAGTCCAGTTGGTTGAAAATCTGAGTTATGAATATACGTGTAAGCCTATGATATTAGTCAATGCATGAACATCTTTTGTAAGAATGAGTGTTCTTGCTTAGTCCCAAGACCGAAATTGAAATAATCATTGAGTGTTAAAATGAGACTTCTTTCTGTGAGGGCATTTGCATTGCATTGTTAGCTTTTGACTTGTTTAGTGATTGTGGAGTATTAATATTCCTTTGCTGGTCATGGTTGTGTTGTCAAGATACAGCAAGTTTGTTTTTCTTCTTCTTAAAAAAAGAAAGAAATTTTTTTGTCCTACAATTAGTATAAACTTTAATTTAGCATGAGTTGCATTATGCATGAATTTGAATGTAAACGATTCCCTGGGAATGAATGTTAATTTTTTACTTGGATAATAGTACTAGGTTGATTATGTTCAGTTTAAGTTGGTATATCGGCATGTCATTCATCTTAGGTTGTAGTTTTAAATTTATTTTTATTTTGTTGTCATTTGGTTGTTGAGTTTTTTTTTTTTTTTACTTCATTGATGCGATTTTTTGTTTTTATATTTACCTATCTACATACACAGGTTTCTATGTCAATTACAAAATCGAAGGAGTTATATTTGATCCAAAAAGAGGATTTGAAGGATTGATCGAAACTATTGCATCACAAATAGGTGCGGACACAATGACTACTAAAATGATGCTGCAATATAAGGTTCACAATGAATCCCCACCAATGCACATCCATAACAATATTAGCGTGCAAGTGTATTTGGATAAAAAAACTACAATATAGACTTCTTCTCCAAGTATCCTTTGTGTATAACATGTGCTGATAGATGTATGGAAATAATTTTATATAATGGGGTGACCAAGCTTTGACACAATCATATACAAAGAGAGATACATTATGTTTGCCTGCGATGGAAACATTGATAAATGGGGAGGATGAAAATGAGAAAATTATAGACAACTTTCAAAATGACAATGTTCTAGTAAATCATATTTACAAAACCAAGATTCTTGTAGAGGTGATGAGACATTATGTGTTGTTGAGAGGATTCAAATACATCGTTATAAGGTCATGTCATACAAGGTATGCACATTATAATTTGGATTTCGTTTTACTAAATGTTTTATCTTATGTTAAAACAGGGTTCTTCATGTTGTATAAATATTTTTTTCTGTGAGTATTGGTGTAAGTAAAAGCTTTGTATTGTTGACTGTGGTTGCTTTAAATATGGATATAAGTTTGATTGGTGTGTTGGTTAGTGTCAAAAGAGGTTATCCCTTTGTGAGAAACAGATTGGATGTTGTCCAGTCGCTTGGATTAGATTTGGTTGTGAAATTGATTGTATTTTTGACAGTGTAGTTGATGTTTTGTAATTATTTTTATTTGTGTGTATTGCTTTAAGTCCAAATATTGTATTCTTGACAGTGGTTTAAAATATGGTAATAACTTTGACTTCTGTGTTGGTTAGTGTCAAAACAGGCTGTCCCTTGAGAGAAATAGAATAGGTTTTGTCTAGAAGTATGGTTTACATTTGGTACTGAATTTGGTAAAATTGTTAACAAATTGATTTTAATTTTGCTCGAAGGTTGGCTATAAGTTTAGTGATTATATTGGTATCAATGATTATAGTGTAACAATTGGAGTTGGCTATCATTATATTTTGGTAAAAAGTATGGTGAATATAGTAGAATAGTTGGTAAAAAAGTAAAAAATAATTTTGCTAAAATTGACATTTTGCCGTTACAGCTTGAAGTGCCGAACAAATGGCTGCACATGGTTTTTTAAGTCTTCATGCTTGAGCAATTTTGAATTGTTCAAAACTCATAAATTTTTCGATACACATATGTTCCCCATGAAAATTAGGCTAATGTCAAAAAGTCAATGTAAAAGTGGTGTACTTGGTGCAATATTGTTAGACAAATGCAGTGATCCCAAAATAAATTCTATACCAACTGAAATCAGAAAGGACTTGAAGAGGGTACATGGAATAATATTAAGTTATATGCAAGCTTGGAGAGGTAGGAAAAAGGCATTTAAGTATTGTGAGGGTACCTAGCTCTGTCTTACAGCAAAATACCAATATATTTACATATATTAGAAAAAACATATCCAGGAACTATAGTAGATTTAAGAAAGACGGATGATGGATTTTTTTTTTTGTATACATTCATTGCATCAGATGCATGCATTAGAGGCTTGTAACACCCCCTAATTCCTTCTACCTATTCAAGAATAGATGTGCAGAGAATGTTGAGAAAATATTGAGGAAAAGCTGTAGAAGAAGGTTCACGAGGGTCATCTACGACTCGTAGATTGTTTTACGACTCATAGATTGGGTTTCGTAAAACCCTAGATGCCTTAGTGAGATTTTCTAAGTCTGAGGCCTATATAGGAAATTGTATACGACTCGTAACTTATCTCACGACTCAGAATGGTTTCGTGGATTGAAGGTCTAAAAATCAACTCTTAGTATCTTGGTGTCACGACCCAAGCCTAGGGCCTAGACGTGAAACGGGGTATAGAGAACCCGAAGGGACCCCAAGCAAGCCTCTTAATATATCATTACACATCCTTGGTTACAAAAGCAATAAAATACAACAACAGATAGTAAATAGGGATAACAGGGCAAAGGGACAAGTTTCATATCATAAACACCAAGAATCAAGAGAGAGACAAAACTCATAGCATAATACAAAACATGTCCAACAACACCTCTAAAACTTAGATGCTTAGTAGGGGCCAAGACAAGCTACCGGGCTCACCCACATAGTCAACATATATATAAAAGAAGATAATCTTGGAACATAGTATGAGATCATAAACATCGTCCTCGAAATGGAAGACTCACCAAAGAGCTTGAGAGAAGTCATACTAGCCAGGTGGAGGAGGATAATCAAGTGGGGTTTCGGTTCCTACATGGTGACATCATGTAGGCATAGATTATGCGTTAATACATTTGAATGTACTAAGTATGTAGGATGCAATGCAACAAGAGATAAGTAACATAATCGAAATGCATAAGCATAGGCAATGAGTAGCATATATTAATATGGAATGCATGTGAGATGCTATGTAGTAAATCATGCTTATATATAATATAATATATGTACAAGAATAGACCACTATCATATTGGTGGATCATCGCACCCTACCACCCTTGGTGATTGAGGTACCAACCCCATTAATTGGTTGGTGGATCATCACGCTCTATCACCCTTGGTGACCAAGGTGCAAACCCTACGACATGTTATCAAGGCACAAACTCCCCAACATGGTTGGTGGATCATCGCACCCTACAACCTTGGCGACCGAGGTACAAACCCTTCGACATGGTTATCAAGATACAAACCCCTCGACATGGTTACCCGGTGTACAACCCCTGAGTAGGACATGATCACATTCCAACACTATATAGAAGAAAACAATATATATACGTTCATTTCATCATTATATAGTCATTCAACTCATAAAACATGCATTGGACCTTTATTTCCTCAAGAAATCATAATCCGAACATTTTATCAAACACTTGGCGGGTGTGTAGTGCTAATCCAAACCATGCAATTCAAGAGTGAAATCATGTTAGAAAATTCAATGTAAAACCATCAATAGATACTTGGTAACACCCTCAAGCCATATACATCAAATACCTTCATCAAATCTCACAATATATCTTAGATTCATAGCTCAAAACATGCTAAAAACAACCATAATTTTATAAAACCCCAACATAGTGTGCTGTGACATTTATAATGGATAAGACCCATGAGTAAATCAACTTTAAATCATTCAATTTTAGGCAAAGGAGATCTTGGGTATCATGGGTGAAAGGAATCCATAAAAGAAACCCATTTACCTTAGCTTTGGAGAATCCTTGAAGAAGATTGGAGATGGAGACTTAAAGCTTGAATGAGAACCTTAAGATCTGGATGGGATTTGAGACTTGAATTTAGGAGTGAAATATTTGGTTGAGTGTTTGAATGAGCATTGGGGAATGTTTTGAATGATATGAGGGTGAAATAAGGCTAAGTATAGGCATTTTCACACATGGGAACAGTTACGCCCAAAACCTAAAGGCCTTACATCGGACAAGAAATACAGTGCACAAAATACACCGTAGTGCGCCCTTGGCGCATCGCGCCAGGGGCGCAGATTGTTTTTGGAAATAACATTTTTGCCATTTTCATTATTTGCTACGATTGCTCTTAAATAGGAGTTAGACCCATTTTCCACTCAATCTGACCCCACGAACAAGAATATGAAGCGGGATTTTTGAAGATAAGCTTTGGTGAGTCTTCAAGTTTAGGGAGACTAGCTATACTACTCTTGCTTTTGTTATCTATTTATATTGAATGTGTGATACTATAAGGGTGAGCCTGGAAAGTGTGTTGGCCCCCACCCAATCTATGCTAGAGGTGTTGTTGGAACAATTGATGTAATTATACTATGATCTTGACTCTTGTATGTTTTATGATTATCCAAAACTTCCCTTAGTCATGTTTCCCTTTTTTATATCTCTTGTTGTTGATGTTTTTCTTTTGCGATCAATGATGTGTAATTGATATGCTAAGAGGCTTGTTTGGAGTTCCTTCAGGTTCCCCATTTACCATGTCACGTCTAGGCCCTACGCTTGGGTCATGACAAACATGGTATTAGAGCACTAGATTGTTAATAGTCCACGAAATCCAATACGCTGCGTCGATCAGAGTCTTGTTCATGGTTGTGAAATGCACCATAACTATGAGTAAGAGGGTATGAGACGTTTTAGGAAATGTTTCCCTTCTTCACGATCTATGTCATTCTTTAGGAGTAGGTAAGGCTTTTTCCTCTAATGAATATTCTTTCCTATTTTAGATCATGCCAATTCATAGAGGAAGAAGAGCCCGTACTCCCACGGAGCAACCGGCCCCTCCCACTCCTCAAGCTCCTCAAGATGGGGGAGTGGCCCATAAAGAGTTCCGGGATGCTATTACCATGTTGGCCCATACCATGACTAGTCAAATTAACTAAGGGAACCAAGTCCCTCATGCTCCTACTCCGTCCTCTAAGGTGAGGGGTTTTACTAGGATGAAACCACAAGAGTTCCATGGGTCCAAGGTGGATGAGGACCCTTAAGAATTTATTGATGAGGTGTATAAGGTGTTGCCCATTATAAGGGTTAACTCGGAGGAGAAAGCAGAGTTGGCGACCTAACAACTCAAAGGAGTGGATCAAATATGGTTTACTCAATGGAAGATGGAGAAAGAGAATGGTGATGTTATCCTTTGGGAAGAGTTCAAAGCGGCTTTTCTTAGACGTTTCTTTCATATTGAGCTTAGGGAGCTGAAAATGATGGAATTTATAAATCTAAAGCAACGGTTTATGAGTGTGAGAGAGTATGCTCTCAATTCAACCAGCTCTCCAAGTATGCCCCACAATTAGTTGCCAAGCCGAGGTTTAGGATGAACAAATTTTTGTCGGGTGTGTCCAACTTGGTGAATGAGGAGAGTCGTACTGCCATATTGATAGGTGATATGGACTTCTCCAGCCTCATTACTTATGCCGAACAACTAGAGAGGGAAAGGTTGAGAAAGAGAATAAGTGGTGAGGCTAAGAGGGCTCGTCTTGAAGCTGCATTCTGAAATTCCAAGGGTGGTTGGTTTCCTCAAGGCCCCAAGCATCCAAGGCAAGGGCCTTCCAATGGTCCTAATAAAAGCTTTGCCAATGATTACCCTAAATGCCAAGGGTGTGTAGGAGCCACAATGGCCCATATTTGAAGAACAATAATGCTTGCTATGGTTGTGGTGAAGTGGGTCATAATGTGATGGATTGTCCTCGTAATCAAAACAAAGGTAGAGATAGTCATCCATAAGACCAAGGTTCAAATGCAGGTCTGAAAGGAAGAAAAGGCCAACAAGGGGGTGCTCCAAGGAAAAATAGATTATATGCCCTTCAAGTGAGATATAGGTGGATGAGCTGCCCGATGTCATCACCGATATGTTAAAGGTTTTTTATTTTGATGTGTATGGTTTGATAGACCCGGGTGCCTCTTTTTCTTTTGTTACTCCTTTTATTGCCAAAAAGTTTCATCTCAGACCCGAATTGTTGTGTGATCTTTATAAAGTGTCTACCCCCATTGGTGCATCCATTGTTATTAGGAGAATCTATAGAATTGTCCCCTGTTCATTTTGCATAAAATCTTGCCTTGTAATTTTGTTGAATTAGATATGGTGGATTTTGATGTCATTCTTGGGATGGATAGGTTGCATGCATATTATACTTCAATTGATTGTAGAACCCATAAGGTCAAATTTCCTATTCCCTAATGAGCCCGTCCTTATGTGGAAAGCCGTGATGTGGTGGTCAAGGGTAAATTTATTTCTTGCATTAAAGCCCAAAGTTGATTTCTAAGGGTTGTCTCTATCATCTTGTGGGGGTTAGGAATGTTGAGTCCAAAGTCCATCCTATAGAGTCGGTACCGGTAGTTAATGAGTTCCTTGATGTCTTTCCCAATGAGCTTTCCGATGTTCCTCTCGAAAGGAAAATAGATTTTGGTATAGACCTTCTTCCCGATACTCAACTCATTTCTATTCCCCCTTATCGCATGGCCCCAAAGGAGTTGAAAGAGTTGAAGGATCAATTGAGGGATTTGCTGTAGAAGAGTTTTATAAGGCCTAGTAAGTCCCCTCTGGGTGCATCTGGTGAAGAAGAAGGATGGCTCTCATAGAATGTGCATTAATTACCGACAACTTAATAGAGTCACCATCAAGAATAAATACCCTTTACCAAGGATTGATGACCTTTTTGATCAACTTCAAAGGGCTAGTCATTTTTCTAGGAATGATCTTCGGTCCGGGAATCACCAAGTGAAAGTGAGGGAATGTGACATTCCCAAGATGGCCTTCCGGACTAGGTATGGGCACTTTGAGTTTGTGGTTATGTCCTTTTGGGTTGACCAATGCACTTGCTATATTCATGGATCTTATGAATAGGGTCTTTAAGCCCTACCTTAACTCGTTTGTGGCGGTTTTTATTGGTGATATCTTTATTTATTCCCATAGTGAGGAGGAGCATGTGGATCACTTGAGGGTGGTGTTGCAAATCTTGACGGAGGAGAAGTTGTATGCTAAATATGAAAAATGTGATTTTTGATTGAAAGAGGTTGCTTTCCGAGGGCATTTGGTGCTGAGGGATGGCATTAAGGTGGATCCTAAGAAGACAGAGATGATTAAAAATTGGCTTAGACGTTTTACACCATCGGATATTATAACCTTCTTGGGTTTAGCGGGTTATTACCGGAGGTTTGTGAATGGCTTCTCTTCTATTGCTTCTCCTATGACTAAGTTGACCCAAAAGAAGGTGAAATTGTCTGGATTGATGAGCGTGAAAAGAGTTTCCACACTTTGAAATATAAGCTTGTCTCCACTCCTATTTTGTCTCTTCTAGAAGGGTTGGAGAGGTCTGTTATATATTGTGATGCCTCAAGAATTGGTTTGGGGTGTGTTTTGATGCAAAGTGGTATGGTGATACATATGCCTCTAGACAACTTAAAGTGCATGAGAAGGTGGTTAGAGCTCCTTAAAGATTATGATATGAGTGTGCATTATCACCCCGGCAAAGCTAATATTGTGGTCGATGCTCTAATTAGGATGTTTATGGGTAGTCTAGCACATATTGATGATGGTGGCAAAGAGGTGGCTTGAGAGGTTTATCGGTTGGCTAGATTGGGGGTTCGGTTGGAGGAAGTTGGTTGTTTACGGTTCTAAATCTTCATTAGTTGAGTAGGTAAAGTCAAAACAATATCTTGACCCCATCTTTTCTAGAATTGAAGGCCTTGGTGAGAGATGGTAAAGTGGAGGTTTTCTCCCAAGGGGGAGATGGTGCCCTTAGGTACCAAGGTAGATTGTGTGTGTCTAATGTTGTTGACCTGAGGAAGTCGATTTTAGATGAGGCTCATAATTCATCCTATTCTATTTACCCCGGTTTTACCAAGATGTATAGAGATTTGAGAGAGGTGTATTGGTGGGGTGGTATGAAGAAAGATATTACCAAGTTCATATTCGGATGTCACAATTGCCTTCAAGTAAAAGCCGAACATCAAAGGCCAGGTGGCCTAACCCAAGATATAGAGATTCCTACTTGAAAGTAGGAGGAATCAACATAGATTTTGTAGTTGGGTTGCCTAATACTAGAAAGCATTTTGACTCTATTTGGGTTGTTGCTGATAAAATTACAAAATTGCTCACTACTGACCGGTCAAGACTACTTATGGTGCTCAAGATTATGCCAAATTATATATTCGTGAGTTGGTTAGATTGCATGGGGTGCCTTTGTATGTCATTTTTGGGATCATGGTGCTCAATTCACTTCTCACTTTTGGAGGTCCTTTGAAAGACGTATTGGTACCAAGGTAAAGCTTAGAACAACCTTTCACCCTCAAACGGATGGCCAAGCTAAAAGAACTATCCGAACTCTTGAGGATATGCTTAGAGCTTGTGTTTTGGAGTTTAATGGTAGTTGCGATGTACATCTTCCACTCATTGAATTTGCTTACAACCATAGCTACCACTCAAGCATTAGTGTGGCTCCTTTTGAAGCTCTTTATGGTAGGCAGTGTGTATCCCCAGTTGGGTGGTCTGAAGTGGGGGAAATGGATTTTCTAGTTTGAATTTGGTCATGGAAGCCTCGGAGAAGGTGAGGTTGATAATGGTGAGACTGAAAATAGTCCAAAGTCAACAAAAGTCATATTATGATATGAGAACAAGAGATCTTGAATTTATGGTTGATGATTGGGTTTACTTCAAAGTCTCACCCATGAAGGGTGTTGTCCGTCTTTGTAAGAAGGGTAAATTGAGCCCAAGGTTTGTGTGCCCTTGTAGAGTGTTGAGGAGGATTGGTAAGGTGGCCTATGAGTTGGAGTTTCCCATTGAAATGGATATGGTTCATTCGGTATTCCATGTGTCTATGTTGAGAAAGTATGTGGGTGACCCAAGGGCTATTGTACCTATGGATGTTGTGGGTGTGGTGGAAGATAATTTGACTTATGAAGAGGTTCCAGTAGAAATCTTGGATAGACAAGTTAAGAGGATGAGAAACAAGGATGTAGCTTCCCTCAAGGTTCTTTGGAGAAACCAACAAGTTGAAAGTGCCTCATGGGAAGCCGAGGAAAACATGAGAAAGCCATATCCATATCTCTTCCACTCTACTCAAGCTTAAGGTACTAATTTAAGTTCCCCCATAAGATTTCAAGTCTTAAGTTTCAGCCCTTATGTCATTTGCATATATTCATGTTTATATTGACTAGTTTATGGTGATTTTGACATTCATGTTGAAGTTTTTGAAATAATGTTTAAATGCATTTGTTGCATTTAATATGTCAAGCTGAAATCCTCATGATTACTTCTCTCATATACACTTCTTTGACATTTGGGGACGAATGTTCCCAAGAGGGAGATATTGAAACACCCCAAAATGAGCTTCGAAAATGCTCATCATTATAATCTCCATATATCTCAAAATTAATGCGTGATATCAAAAATTTGACTTCATATTCTTGATCGGGGGAAAAATTTAGCAGGAAATAGGTATAACCCTGATTTTAGAAGACCCATAGCGAAAAATAATTTTTGCTAAAATTTTAATTTTTCCAGAAGGCATCCGTGATGCCTCAGCAACGCTGAGGTGTGTTCACACTTTCTTAATTTTTCATTTCGACCCTAAGGCATTGCGGTCTTGGCCCCATGCCTTTTTATGCATAAAAGCACCTATACTTAGTCATTTTTCAACTCTATATCACTCAAAAACTCTCTCAAAACCCTCTCTAACACTTCACCAAATATTTCATCCAAATTCAAGTGTCCCAAGCGTAATTCCGGATCTCAAGAACTTCATTCAAGCTTCAAATTCTCATTCAAATCTACATCAAGGAAATCCCCAAATTTGAGTATGTGGGTTTCTACCATTGGATTCTTTCACCCATGGTGCCCAACCTTCCTTTTTATGAGTATAGCATGTTTTCAAGTTGTATCACTTATGGTTATTACTTATTATGGATTATAATTATACAATACATTGGAGTTTTATGAAATGATGATTGGAAATACATGTCTACCTATTTCAAGCTTATAGTATGAGATGGTTTGTCTACTGTGACTATGCATATTTTGAGCTATGAAATTATTATCTATCATAACGTTTGATGAGGGATTTCAAGATATCTTGCATGAGGGTTTTACTATGTGTTGCTGGGTTGATTTACATTGAGTTTTCTCACATGATTTCACTCTTCAATTGCACGATTTTGAACTAGCATTACACACCCGCCAAGTGTTTGATAAAATGTCTTGACATGAATTCTTGAGTTGTTGATGATCTATTGTATGGTTTACAAGCCAAATGACTCTATGAGGATTAAGGGAAGGCATATATGTGTTGATTTCATGAAAAGTATCTATAGTGATGCAAGTTGACAACATATTGTTGGGAGTAACATGCCCAATTACCTTGTTGAGAGGGTGACATGCCTTAACCACTTTAATGGGGGGTGACATGGCCATCTACCTTGTTGAGGGGTATATACTTTGACCACTATGATGGGGGGTGACATGCCCATCTACCGTCTTGAGAGGTATGTGCCTTGACTGCTATGATGGGGGTGACATGCCCATCTACCATGATGAGGGGTATGTACATCAATCACCTTCCAAGGAGGTGGCATGCCTTGGATTTCAAGTAATGCTTGCTTGGGCTATGTGGATATGGTCTCTTCCTACACATTTAAACTATATTTGCAAGTAATATGTTTTACAAGCATGTTTTACCATAAGCTTTGATCATGCATGTCATATTGATCTTATACCTATCCAATCCACTGCTTATGATTATGCATTTTGACTATATTGGCTTATGTCTTATTGCACTGCATCCTACATACTTAGTACATTCAAACATACTAACACATACTCTATACCTACATGATGTTACCATGTAGGAAACAGAGCACCTCACGATCATCCTCCACGTGGCTAGTATTGGCATCTTGAAGATAGGATTTGGTGAGTCTTCAAGTTCGGGGAAACTAGCTATGCTACTCTTGCTCTTTTGTTATCTCTTTATGTTGAACATTTGATACTATGAGGGTGAGCCCAGAAAGTGTCTTTGCCCCCGCCCAATCTATACTAGAGGTGTTGTTGGAACATTTGATGTAATTATGTTATGATCTTGACTCTTGAATGTTTTATGATTATCCAAAACTTCCCTTAGTCATGTTTCCCTTCTTTATTTTTCTTGTTGTTGATGTTTTGCTTCGGCAACCAAGGATGTGTAATTGATATGCTAAGAGGCTTGTTTAGGGTTCCTTCAGGTTCCGCATTCGCCGTGTCATGTCGAGGCCCTAGGCTTGTGTCGTGACACCAAACAACATCACTACAAATTCATAATGCCTATACCTCATTTGGAAAGCAATTTTGGGAATAGCACACTCCTCACTCTCAATTTATGATAATCAGAACGGAGGTCAATTTTGAGAAATTGGTAGCTCCTTGAAGTTGATCAAACAAGTCATCAATTCTTGGCAATGAATATTTTTCTTGATGGTCACTTTATTTCAATTTCTTATAGTCAATGCACATCCGAAGGGATCTGTCCTTATTTCTCACAAATAACACTGAAGCACCCCAGAGTGATATACTTGGCCTAATAAAGCCTTTCTCCAACAAGTCTTTTAACTAATCCTTCAAATCCTTTAACGTATCTGGTTCCATGTGATAAGGAGAAAAGGAAATAGACTGAGTATCCAGAAGGAGATCTATGCCAAAGTCTACTTCCCTTTCAGGACGAAAATCGAGAATAACATCCAAAAACCATTAACCATCGAAACTGACTCAAGAGTAGGTGACTTGGACTCCACATCTCTAACCCTCACAATATGATAGATACACCCTTTAGAAATCATTTTCCAAGCTTTAAGATATGAAATCAACTGACTTTAAAAGAAGAGTCACTATCCTTCCACTCAAGAATAGGTTCACCCGGAAACTGGAATTTGACTTTCTGGGTTCTACCATAAGTAGAGGCATATATAGCATGCAACCAATCCATCTTGAGAATAATATCAAAATTAAACATCTCAAGTTTCATAAGATCACACAAAAGAACTTTATGCAAGACAGAGACAAGACAACCTCAATAGACTCTTCAGGCAATAGTGGACTCACCCACGGGAGTATAGACTGAGAAGGGCTCCCTAGAAATTTCAGGATTCAAACCAAACTTAATAGCCAAAGAGGAGTAACAAAATATAAATTTGCACTTGGGTCAAGCAAAGCATAATCGTCAAAATTAAAGACTTTTAACATATCATACACTATATCCAGACTTTCCTCTACTTCTTGTCAAGCATGCAAAGCATAGAACCTGTTGTTTCTAGGTCCACTACCTTATGGAGCTCTTTCCTGGCCTTGGTCACCTTGAGCCACTTGACACTGACCCTTATTGGCAGCTTTAGGACAATAAGCAACTTTGTGGCCCATATCACCACACCCAAAGCAAGCACCTAAACATCTCAAATATGCACTCGAGTGATTTTTCCCACAGGTTCTACACTGAGAAGGCATTAGCTAACCTCCAACTTGTGCCTTGAAAGGACGCATTCTAGCATTAGCAACCTTTGCATTCGAACCTTGGCCCTGTTAGAAGCGACCATATCCTCCACCACTTTTAGAGTTGGAGAACCTACCATCATAACGGGCTCTCTTGGAAACATTCGCCCTCTTCTCCTAGAACCTTTCCCCTTTAATCTTTTCAGCATAAGTCATAAGCCTAGAAATGTCCATATCCCAAATAAGCATAGTTGTACGACATTCTTTCATAACCAAATCAGAGATCCCTGAAATAAAATTGTGCATTCTTGCACGGGGGTTAGCCACTAGCATAGGAGCATACTTTGAGAGTTCTGTAAATTTTGAGGGCATATTCCCTAACACTCATACCACTCTACTTGACGTTGATAAATTTTGTCATTTTTGTCTCCCTAAGCTCAAGAGGAAAGAAATAGTCTAGAAAGGCAAACTTAAACTCTTCCCAACTACCCCCATCATCTTCAACCCTTTCCCTCAACCATTGGCTATACCACTCCTAAGCCACATCCTTCAACTGATAGGCAGCTGGTTTTGCTTTCTCTTCTGAAGTCACCCACATTATAGTTACACTTTAGAGAGTTCATCAATAAATTCTTAGGCATCCTCATAATCTTTTGACCCTTAAAACTCTAGAGGGTTTATTAGGGTGAAATCTCTCACTCTAACAGCTAGAGTGGGAGCATAATGAGGAGGATTGGCCTATATAGCCTGGTTGGTCACCACTTGGGCAAGCATGGAAAAGGTAGCCAAAAATTCATCTAGTGTAACCGTCTCTCCCATAGGCTCTTGGGGTAACTTTTTCCTCATTAATTGGGACTTGTCTTGGTAGAGGGGCTCTTCATGGAGGCATCTTCTATAAGGCATCAAGGATATTATCAAAGTTAGGATGTCTTAAGACATGGTCTAAAGCATGACATTAAAAATGAAGAAGTGAGACAATTCCTAAAACTTCATTAAAAACCATCCCACTCATACACATGATGCACTTTATACCCATGAATAGGACACCACTCGATGTGGCATATTGGACTCCGAGGATTATTTTAAAATCTTAATGCTCTAATGCCAAGCTTGTCAAGACCGGGCCTAGAAGTGACATGGCAAATGGGAACTGACAGTCCCCAAACAAGCCTCATAGCATCCACAAACACAGCATCAATTCAGAAGTGCAGATTTGGACAATAAACACATCATTTTACGAGACAGGAAAGTATGACTCAAGCTACGAGGATATCATAGGGATAAGGATTTGCATGGATTCACATAGCACATAGCAAATAAGAAATAAGAGGTGGATAAGTATGACTCACGCTATGGGGATAGCAAAGACTTAGGACTTTCCACATTTCCCATCTCATCATGAACATATCATCATATAATCAATACCAAGAGATAACCATAATCATAAACTCCATACAAGTAGCATAACACAACACATGCCCATACATAGAATTTACATGTTGTCCAACAATGCCTCTAAGTCATAGAATAGGATGGGGCCCAAGACATGTCCTCTGGTTCACCCTCAAAGTAAAGACATAAGCAAAAATAGCATAATAGATAGATAGAATGTGCCTTGTCTTTGAATGATAGGACTCACCACAAGAAACTCTCACAATCCAAGTTAGACATCAAGAGGTAAATGAAGATAGTCTTTGGTCCCTACATGGTTAGATCATGTAGGCAAAAAAGTATGTGTTAGTACGTTTGAATGTACTAAGTATACGGGCATGCAAATGATTATGAACTTATTAACCTGCAATCAATGTTAAATGACAAAGGTGTATATAGGAAAGAATATAATATTAATATGCCATGAAATCAAAGATGTATGTAATTTCATAATGCTTTAACATACGGGGATATGACCTCAACTGACATCTAGACCATGCAAGCAATTACATGAAATTCTGGTGTCTTCCCCACACTGGAGGAAGAGGTGATCTACTTTCCAAAGATAGACCTTACTTCTTCTTATAGGCCTCCCTTTTTAGAGAAGAAACCTTACCTTACAAGCACACCCATTTCGGTAAGGATTTTACATGCATAACATAATCATCCAAATAGGGGCATAAGCATGATCATATGTTTGGCACATAGTTATGGGACTTAAGAATTTCTATAAAGGACCTTGGGGATATCCCCCCTCACACAAGTTTGCTCGGGCTAAGTCATCATCCCATGAAAATATATATACATATACGTGTTTCCAAAAGAGGCATAAGTGTTTTCAAATCATTTTCGTGCATACTTAGGCTTGAAAGCCAAACATACTTCATAATCATGTATACTTGGTCTAAAGAGCCAAATCATACTTCATATTCATGCATACTTGGGATAAAAAGTCAAATCATGTTTCATGTCATATTTTCATGTATAGGAATAGTTTATTCATACTTGACATGTTGGTGTAAACACCCAATAATTGTTCAAAGAGCCATATTATATACATTATGTACTCACATGTCATGTCATAATCATACTTTAATTTCATAATCATCAATATAGTTGGGTCTTCCCACATCATAACTTCATGAAAAATGAATGCATATACCACGAATGATGAGAGAATAGCATGGACAATAGAGATTCATATTAAAATGACAATATAAGATGAAATCAAAGTAAATCCATGAAAAAATTCACAATATAAGCATACTTGAGATTACTCATGCCTAAATTCAACATTTAAAACGGACATGAATATTCAAACCTTCATAATATCAACGCAATTCAACATATTAGGGCTTAAATCACTTTAAAAGATCAATTAAACATATCTCATATCTCAATTTAATCAAACCAACAATAATTTAAAAGACCCATATTCAAAGCTTAAAAATCATAAATTAAAAGTAAGAAGTCTTTGGGGTTTTCATGATTGAAAGAGATCAAGAATCAATACCACATACCTTAGATATCTAGAAGAATTAAAAAGGAATTGATTTGAGAAGAAGGCCCTCCTTGAATTTTCAAGTTGAATCTTCAATGTCACACTTGAGAGGAGTTCTTAGAAGAGACAAATTTCTAAAGTTCTAATTGTAATGAATGAATTTTAATAAGAATGAAGGAGTACAGGTCTTTTCAGGGGTTTAAGATAGGTTAGAAAGTCATGAACAACCCTTAGAAATAACCAAAATTATGAGAAAGTCATTAATGAATCAAAAACTAAAAAGTTCCCAGAGGGCTCGTGGAAGAGCACCACGGCTCATACAAAACCCAAAGGACCATACAAGGGCCCGT
Organism: Solanum medicagineum; assembly: GCA_026153255.1. Taxonomy (NCBI): domain Eukaryota; kingdom Viridiplantae; phylum Streptophyta; class Magnoliopsida; order Solanales; family Solanaceae; genus Solanum; species Solanum medicagineum. Next base: position 17,982 of record JAPFFP010046361.1, read on the forward strand.
GGTGAGGGTCATTCAGAGGTGCACTGACCGTACAACGGTCCATACAAATGACCCAAGTTTTAAGGTTATAGTTTTATACTTAGAATCATATTTTGGGACGAGGGCTTTATGAAACACCCAACCACAGCTTGTGGTAGGTACTTCTAGACCCTACCATAGCTTGTGGTGGGTTGCACGACCCATACAAGGGTTCCTTGGTGGCTGCCTTTGCTTGAAGGCTCTAGCACCTACCAACGGCCCCTTCCACGGCCAATGGTGAGGACCACGGCTAGTGGGAGGTGCTATGGAGGGCGAGCAAGCCTAAACTCCTCTCTTAAGCCACACAAAGTCATACAAAAGCACCCCATGGGTCAAACACCTCCAAAAACTTGATTTTTAAGCATCAATGAAGTCTCACGAGAATCGAGTTCTTAAACGTAGACATAGTAATACAAATAGAAAAATATATACATGAGCAATGCAACATTTAAAATCATGTTTGTAAGCATAAATAAAATATTTCATATTCTAATAGACATAGATATGTGAGAATAACACCATAAACGATATTATGATCTTGCAGACTATTACATGGAATCCTTAAGTTCCCTCTACACCAAGCGAAAGAGGAGCCTACTTTTGCCAAGGTGGACTCGATCCTCACCCTATAGGCTTTACCATAGCATGGTGAGAACCCATCATAACAACCTCACCCTTAAGGGTTTATCCAAGCATGGTAAGTGTCATATTAAAAATCTATATGAATCCATTAGAAAACCTTATAGGTATATAATCATCGTCCTACGGTGGCTCATAGTTATGAGACTTGAGGATTTATATAAGGACCCTTGGAGATAGTTCCCCTCACACAAGCTCATTCGGAGCTAAGTCAAATTCTACAAAATACATAGTCATGCATATACATAGATATCATCATAATATATACTTTATCAAAATCATACTTTCATAACTTGTAAATAGATATCATAATCATAACAAAGGAATAGTCCATCTACTTAACTTTGTATGTAGTGTGGGTATACTTCCATCTTATCATCATCATTAGTGTCTTAAGTCACACCATCATATCTTCATCATCATCATCATTACAACATTATTATCATCATCATTAAAACATAATTTTTGCACTTAGAATCATATTCATGGAAACTATAGCTTTATCATAGGAAATTAGGGCCATGTAGGGTCTGAGTAATTGAGCTAAAATCACGCAATTAGGTGAAAATCATGTAGGTATCACGCAATTGAAATCACATTGAATCATTTGTAAAGGAACCTACATCAATTTCAAAAATCCCTAATAATCATATACTTGAAATCATTCATTGAAAACCCATCATTTTCATGTAATTAGTATGAATAGACATTAGGAGTGATGAATAGATATGATCTCCATCATGATTGAACAAATTGAGTACCAGTAGAAAAGACCCATACAATTTCATAATTGAGTCAAGATAAAAATTGAGAATTTAAAAGGGGCTCCATAGAAGAAAGGATTCTATGGATGAAAACTCACATACCTTAAGTGATTATCTTGGGCTTGAAGAAAAATAGAAAATATTGCTTCACATGATCTTCAATAGTGCCTTTGCTTGGAGAGAAGATAGCCCTTGGGAGTAGTTTTAGAGAGAGAATTTTTCGTAATGTGTGACTGGTGAAAGAATGGGGTTAATTTAGGGGTTAAGGGAAATTTATAGAATAGATTTTAGTGTCAAAAATCACCAAAATCACTTAAATAGGCTTAGGAAAAAGTCTCAAGCTTTTTCACTTAGTGCAGAAATTTTAAGGAATAAGTTGAACTGTCATGAACAAGTCTCTGATGCAGAGTTATTTCACCACAGTTCATTTTTTTCTGAAATTTAATTTTTTTTTCCATTTTGACCTAGGAATGAGTTTAGGTCACTTTTGTACTGAAATAAATTCTCTCCGCAACGTGTAGAGATCGTGCGCGCACTCTTCTTGAAATGCAAAAAATTATTTTTCGATACGGTTGATTTAAAAATTGAAAGAGATCATTTTTCACACCATTTTGCCTCCTGATTAAGAATCTTCCAAAAAGAATCTGAATAACACGTTATGCAAGGCATCTTTCATAAGGTCATAAGAAGACATTTTGAGAGGTGTTACATCTCAATAGTCTTTGTCTCTCAAATAGAATAAACTAATAAAAGATATCAAATAGTCTTGAGAGTATGCTGGAGCAACAAGTGACTACCTCTAAACTGTCAATAGCTAGATTAAAAAGAGGGAGAATAACGTTAGCAGGATTCAGGACAACAACCTATATGCATGTATAGAATAAGGAAAGGTGAGTACCACGATACCCAACAAGAAGACCTAATCATAGGTAGATAATAAAGAACTAAGCACTCCTTCCATCCCAATCACATACCTCCAAACTACAAAACCTACGCACAGGAAAGCCTAGTATACACAATATAGATACCGTAAACAATATTGCAATCACATATCACTATATCTCAATAGTCCAGTCTTCTCAATATACAAGGTTCAACTCATTAAATACATATCACAACACCTCAATAGTTCGGTCTTGATAATATACAAGTTTCAAGTCATTCAATACATCAGACTTAGTATATATATCAACTTTTTAGTAAGGAAATGATATGACATGGAATGAAATGCAAGTAATACAAATTAAATATCAAATAATTATGATGCACATATGTCCTAAGATACATATCTGCAGACATAATCAGATTGGAACCTTTGGGGCCCAAACATCAACCATGTATCCACTAAATCATTTTCCTTCAACAATTACTTTCGTTTCTAGCTGGAATCATTTTTCTTCAGCTTTTCCTTTCTTTTCTTTCTTTTTCTATTTGGAACCATTTTCTTTCGGCTTTTCATTTATTTTCTTTTCTTTTTCTGTCCGGAACTATTTCCCTTTGGCTTTTCATCAAAAATGGAGAATTAAACAAATTTATATAATCACAACACAAATATCGCCTTTACATGTATAAGAATATGCAATATGTCCATATGAATCATTTATTCAATAATCAATAATTTTTCTTATGGTTCTTTCAACACTTGTGTCATCATCAACACATTACATAGTAGTCACATCATACTGTAGCTTAAGTCTTTCAATACCTCTTGTCATCATAACTTAGGACTATTCATCATTTTAAGTCCACATTTCACAAGCACGTGGTTCAATAATTTCAACAATGCCTCAAAATATGCATATAGGTCAACATTTCACATAACATACTTCAATAGACAATTCTATGTAATATGATTCAAAATTCAATAATTAGTACACCTTGAATATTTTTACATTCTCATTAATAGGCATCAAGAGCCTAATTCATAATGTTAATTCACAAGTCTTGATCAATAACAAATAAGCATAAATACACAAATCAATTCATACATGTCATTACTTCCACCATCCCCATTACCCAATCATATCTGCTAGAATAATTCACTAATCCCCAAGTTTCAATACCAAGTTTAATCAAACTCAACAAGGTTTAGAGATTACTTGCCTCAAATTAGCCAAACAACCTCTCTAGCAAAACTGCGTTCTCTCTTTGGATGAAATCCAAAGCTACACGATCTATTAAAAATGAATTTACAATCAAAATTCGAAGCTAACAATACCAAAATCAAGAAATTCGAGTAAAGGGGAAAATTTGTCCATAGATTCACTATCAGAAATCAAAGACAAAATCTAGAAATTTTTAGATGAAAATGTTCTCTCATGATCAGCAAACCATCGAGGAAAACCAATTCAAACACGGAGTTGAAATAAGCTCATAATCATCAATTTCATGAAAAACTCAAGTTCATAAAAGTCCCTAATTTTCTCAATTGAATACTCTAAATTTGAAGTTAAAATGAAGAGATAATTTATGGATAATAATCAAGGGAGTGGAAAATATATTTTATCAATGAAAAGCCTTCAAGAAATCAATTAAAAGTCATTCAACTAAGCTCTCAAAATTTTTAATGGAAGAAATGTTCAAAAATGGACGTCTGGATTTGAAAATCCCTTCTAATATCGTTATAGTGACACATGCAAAATTGGCGAGCATTGTTATAGTGATGTCTTTGCCACTATAACAAAGCAAGCCTCGCTTTAGCAACTAGGCCCTCGCTATAGCGAGGCATGCACACCAGAACACAATAAATCTTTTTCAATCAATTTCAAAACTCAGAATCAACCCTCGAGATTGATTTGGAACCCAATACACACAAAGCATACATGTAACCCTACTAAATTCAATGTTTCAAACTCAATGGGATCATTGGAAATTGAATCCAAGGCCTTCTTGACCTGAATACTAATTAAGTAATTTAAATCTAATTCAGGCCACTTGAAACATAAAAAATGATACTAGGACACTCCAAAATTAAGGAAAAACTATTTTTAATACTAAAATCACCTCATGAGACCATTGGAACCATCACAAAATTAATCAGAGAACCGAAACTCAAAATGATGGCTAAATTCAAACCAAACTCAAATTTTAACTCAATTTCCAACTTTGAATCTAATTGTGACAACTATCCTAGGGTAATTTTCACATTTTAAAACTGATGATCGAAAAAATTTAGTTTTGAGACTTGAATCTTTGAATTACTTAACATTTCAAAATCAGTCAATTCAAACATTGGAAATTTAATCTTTGGCAAAAATCTCATCTTTTATAAACAGTTCTCAAAAACAAACATCTAAAATCAATTAGACATGACTTGAGGATGCTATTGGAAGGAGAAAATAGTAATTTTGTTGAGAAAGTTAAAGTTACTTTCGGGATCATTACACCAATATTGGTGTCACATGTACAAGCCTCTACTATAACTGTTGATAAAGACATATATAAGTATCAAGGTCTTTGATTCTCAAATAGGACAAAAACAACAAGTAAATAGAAGTCTAAAGAGTCCACTAAAATAGACTAGTTGCTACCTCTCAAACTGTTACCAAGCTCGATCTAAAATGAGAAGAAATGTCAATCGGAATTGGGTTCACAACCTACACAAGTGTAAACGTAAGGGTGAGTACCAACCTACATGGTACCTAGGAAGAAGATCCAAACACAATTATTGCTTCCACACAAACCGAACCTCTATAACTATAACCTGAACTTAGAAAAAACCATCATACACAATATACATATTCATAATATAATTATACAACATAACAATAGATAACTTTCAATAATTTACTAGAATAAAGTAATCATCATATGACACTTCATAAAAATATCTATAACAATACAATGAGTAAAATAGAATGGATTGTAATAAAGTGCAAATGATACAATGCAACATCAATTAATCATAATGCATGTTTATCCTACGATACACTATAATAAACCTCCAGGTCATTTCTGTGTTACCTCTTATTTACATCAACTAGAGCTTTTCTATAGTGACCCTAGGTCATTTATGACTTGCTGACACTTATAGCTTGATCACCTATTTTTTGTTCGGACTTTGTGCAATTTTTCATGTTGGAAGGCTTGTTTATAGCTTGAAAAGTCCATTTTGGGTTAAAGTACAGGTAAATAGACTCAAAATGGAATTTTGATAGCTCTATCAACTTTGGAATGGCCAAATTAGACTAGAAGTGTGGTTAAGTCAAGGATCGAGGCTTTCGGTGCGAGTTACACCATTTTTAGAGAATAGACTAACAAATGAGTATTAAAGACACGAAACATGGTGTTATTGTTCTACTACTATTTTATGTGATTCCAAGTATGTTATTATCACTTGAGGATAGGTTTTCTCGAGGGGGGGGAGGGGGGGAGGATGAAATTCCCCATAGTTGTAATAGTTGAAATACAAGCAAAGTCGAGTTAATGTAATCTACATTGAGCATCATCGAGATTTGAGAAAGAAAAAAATTTGGTGATTGTATCAAAAATTGACTTCATAATTTCACTTTAATTAACAAATAGAAGTAAGAGGCCTAAGGGGGGCCTAGAATCAAGAATTAAAAGTGATGAGTTTATTATGAGGAAGTTTTGACATGATCTTATTGATGAACTAATTTGGGAGAAGTATATCTCCAAATATATTTGGAGTTAGGAGAATAAAAGAATATCAAAAGCCTTAGAGTCTACTTTCTAACGCAACAAACCATTGATCAATATGACATTTGAGCAAAACGTAATAACTATTTTACCGCAAACTATCGGACAAATTGGGTCATGGATCAGGGTCAGGTTGGGCCTCCTTTAAAAGGTGTTTTTGACATTTAAAAAGGGTAAAATTCCCTATTTCTTAATAGGAAAATGTCCAGCATCCATTTAATAGTTCTTCAAGACCTTTGAGGCAAGAAAACACCTCCCTACTTGCTTAATTCTTCCTTGTCTCAAATTCGGAGAAATGTTGTTCTCGTGGCAAGCTTTATTTTATGCTATTTCTTATCATTTTTCATTAGGAACTTCGTATGTTAACTAGTTCTTAATATAATTACATGGTTGAACCACTTTGAAGAAAGATTGTACACGTACTGGGGTCAAAATCGCATGGCATAAAGATGGAAATCGTTTCCTGCAACGTAGGTTTGTTTTAGTGCATTTTCTTGAAGTTGTGGATTTGGGATGGTTTCGGATCCTTGAAGTAGATTTTTTTTTCAACAATTTGATTTATTTTTTATTAAGACAAGTTTTGTTCAATCACCTCCCTCACATTTTTGCTTTTTTTTTTTTCATTTTATTAGTTTTTAGAGCTACAAGGCAACATTTGGAAATAATGGATCGAGGTAGCCCAATTGTGTAGTTGTGAGACTTTTTGAATTATATATACATGTTGTTAATTTGCAGAGGGTTCTGACAGTTTTCCCTCCGCATTTGCTGAGTACAAGTTTTCCCTATATAAATGGCAATTTCTGAATTTGGCTTTGTCATGATATGGCCCTAAGGTCTAGAGTGACATGGAAAATGGGAATTTGAGAGTCCTCAAACAAGCCTCATAGCATCCATATACACATCATCAGTTTGGAAGCGCATAATCAAACAATAAACACATAGTTCTATAAGGCGGGTAAGTATGACTCATGCTGTAGGGATGTAATAGGGATAAGAATTTGCATGGATTCACATAACACATAGGAACTAAGGGGAGGGTAAGTATGACTCACACTATGGGGATAGAAGGGACTTAGGACATTTCATATTTCCATATCTCATCATAACATCAACAATATGCGATAGATATAATCATAGTCTCCATAAACAATTAGCATCACACGTATCAAGCTCGTACATGAAGTTCACATCATGTCTAATAATGTCTCTATGCCGTAGAATAGGACGGGGGCCAAGACATGTCCCTGGCTCACCGTCAAAGTAAAGACATGAGTAGAAATGGCATAATAGTTAGTTAGAAGGTGAGTCTTTTCCTTGAACAAAGGACTCACCACTAGCAAGTCTCACAATCCAAGCTAACCATCAAGAGGTGGATGAAAATAGTCTCCATTCCCTACATGGTTAGGTCATGTAGGCAAAAGTATGTGTTAGTACGTTTAAATGTACTAAGTATGCGGGCATGTTATGAATTCATTAACTTGCTATCAATGTTACATGATAAAGGGACATATATAGAAAGAAGTATATAGGAAACAATATAATATCAATATGCCATGAAATCCATGTTGCATGAATGCCAAAAATACTTTGTACATAGCGGGGTTGTGACCTCAACCGACATAAGACCAAGTAAGCTATAACATAGAACTCTATTGTCTTCCCAACAATAGATAAAGAGGTGACCTGCTTCTCAAAGGTAGGTCCTTGTCATATGATCCCATAAAGGGGCATAAACTTGAACCTATGCTAGGCACATAATTATGAGAAAGGAGACTTTATATAAGGAACCCTTGGGTTGAGACCCCACCTCTAATCTCGTTCGGTGCTATGTCAACAACCTACAGAATACAGGCATATACACACACACACACATACATATGTGTGTGTGTGTGCGCGCTCGTGCTTGAAAAGAGGAATAAGTCTTACAAATCATTTTCATCCATACTTAGGCTTAAAAGCCAAACATACTTCATAATCATGCATACTTAGGCTAAAAAGCTAAATCATATTTCATGTTGTACTTTCATGCATAGGACTAGCTCCTTGTTCTTGTACATAGTGGTGTAAATACTCATAATTGCTCAAAGAACCATATCGTAGACATTATGTGATCACATTCTTGTCATACCCATACTTATCTCGAAAACATAGTCATAACATAATTGGGTCTTAGCCCACATCATAAGTTTCATAAAAATCAATATTCATGCATGCATATGCCATGAAGACTGAGCAAATAGCATGGGTACCAGAAATTCATAGTTAAATCATCATAATATAATGGAATCTTAGCAAATCCATGAATAAGTCATAAATCATGCATACTGGAAATTACCCATCCATAGATTCAACATTTAAAAGGACATGCATATTCAAGCTTTCATACTATCAATGCAATCCAACATAATAGGGCATAAATCACATTTAGAACATGAATTAAATACATCCCATAACTCAATTTAATCAAATCAACACTAATTTAAAAGATCCATATTCAAATTAAGCTTAAAATTCATAAATTAAGAAGTAAGAAGGTTTTGGGGTCTGTGTGATTGAAAGGGATCATGAATTAATCCCACATACCCTAGATAACTAGAAGAGTTAATAGGATTTTGATTTGAGAAGAAGACCCTACTTGAATTCCCAAGTTATATCTTCAATGTCACACTTGAAAAGAGCTTAAAAAAGAGAAATTTCTAGAGTTCTAAGTGTAATGAATGAAATTGAATAGGGATAAAGGAGTATAGGTCTTTTCAGGGCTTTAAGATGGGTTAGAAAGTCACAAATGACCCTTAAAGTTAACCAAAATTATGAGAAAGTCATTAATAAAGTGAGCACTAAAAAGTGCCCAAGGGTCTCGTGGCAGGGCACCACGGCCCACACAAAGGACCATAAACTGTACAAGGGTCCGTGCTATGGGTCCTCTGACACTTAAAAAAATTTTTAGACAAAGGACATTTCCAATGAAGGCTTCACAGTCCATACAAAGGTACACTGATCATATAACAGTCCATACAAATAACCTAAGTTTTGAGACGATAATTTTATATTTAGAATCATATTTTGGGGAGAAGGCTTCACGAGACACCCACCATTGCTCGTGGCAGGTTTTATGACCCGTACAGGGTCTCCTGGTGGCTGCCTTAGTCAATTTCTTGGATTAAAGGTTGGGGCACCTTCCAAGAGCCCCTGTGGTGAGGATAACGGCTCATGAGAAGTACCATGGAGCGCCACCAAGCCTTGAACTCCTTCTTAAGCAATACGCAAGTACCCCATGGGTAACAAACTTCCAAAAACTTGATTTTGAGGACCAATAAGGTCCCATGAGGTTAGGTCCTTACAAACTTGATTTTGTTGGAAACTTCATGCTGCGTTACTTTACTCAATTTGATAGAATAGCTACTTCCCTAATTGTTAAATCCCAAAAAGAACTACCACTTTTGTGTTGGATTGTGTAGTATTTTATTTGCCTCAACTTAAGCTCTAACTTAAGGTACAAGCTCGGACACTTATATGGACCAATATATAAGGTTTGTTTTGAGATTTTGGACGTAGGTACTACCTTTTCTACTTTTTAGCCCAAAACACTATTTTCCCCATAAATTTAGATTTTAGTATTGACATGATTGTACTGATATCATGATCCTATTTTTGACAACCTTGCAGCATTATAAGGCTGCTCGGAAAGGCAAGGCTCCTATAGATAGGGTTGGAGCGCGTATGATTGGCGTGCAGCTAGGCTACGACTTACCTACTTACAAAATGAGTTAGAATGTGTGAATCTAGTCTAAATAGCATAAATATTGAGTAGGAAACTAGTCTAATATTACACTTGTTAGTTTTGTTATATTAGCCAATAATTAGGGCTAGTAGAGTATTTGTTTGACATTCTGAGATTGTTGTAATGTGTATACTTGTTATCTGGTGTAATTCTATTTATCTAATGATTATTTGGGCCAAATCTTAGGCTTAGGCTAGTGATGTCCTAGACATGTGTTGTTCAGAGCTGGTAAACTGATATATTCATCCGATGTGACTTGAGATGTGCAGATCTTTATAGATCAAACTAGTAGAATTAATGCCTTAGATAAGCCATGTTGTGATTGGAAACTGATTATCCATATGATCCATATTATTGCTTTGGAAAGTTCCCCTGATATACCAGAGGTTGCTCAAATTTGGAGGTGACACGTGAGCTATATTGGAGCTTAGAGTAAGATTTCTTATGGTCTGAGGCCCAAGCATTTTCCATGATTAGTTATTTATCCTACTAGTACAAACTACACCCCTGTGGTTCAGTTGCATACTATATAGCCCTGTTTGAGGCCATACCATTCGAGGCAATCATGTTGGATTATATCCTTCGTCTGAGGCCTTTGGCAGTTTTTACCTTATCCACAATAGAGGCCATGTCGGGACTATAGCCTGGGTCTAAGGCTAGGATACAGCCTGGGTCTAAGGCTAGGATACATCCTAGGTCTAAGTCTAGGTTAGGGTATACAACCTGGGTCTAAGTCCAGATTAGATTGTTCTAGGGAAATTGTAATTGGATACGTATCATTGGGTTATGAGATCATTTGAGCCTTGACACTGTTAGACCTTGTTCTAGCATACCTTTCTTTATCTTAGCATTGTGCTTGAACTTACCTTCTGGGCTTATGGGGAGGGAAGTTCGATCAGCGTACAAGTATAGTTACTAGGGCCTTACACTTGTGTGCACCTCTACACCATCATTCAGTCTCTTATAACTACTTATTCACGTGCATACTGACCTTAATCTTGTGATTAGCTACATGTAGAGTTAAGAGTGTTAAAATGAGTCCAAATGTAGGTAACCAAGCCCAAAGTTTTATGGGTTGGGCTTAAGATAATCTTAATTGGGTTCAGTCTCAACCTATTCAAGTCTTAACCCATTTTAAAAGAATCTTCAATTGAACCCAATTTAATTTCCAATTTCAGTCCGTTCTAAGGCTCTTTACTTGCATTGATGTAATGCATGTTTTCTATTTGTTCTATATTTTCTATCATTTATCTACCTGTTTTTAATTGTTTTTGAGTTGAAATTAAAATTATGGTTATAAAACTTAAATAATAATATTTTTTTAAAAAATTGAGATTGAGCGGGTCAAATTGGGCAAATCATGATCTAACCTGAATTTTAGCCTATTTGAGCCCAAAGTAAGTTTGGGCGAGTCATAACAAAACCCAATTTCTATTTGAACCCATTTTAACATTCTCAATTTTAACTCAACTCGCTCATTTGACACCCCTAATAATGACCATAACATACTTCATCTTTGGTTCAAGGATATAGCATATTAGAGCTATACAACACGTCATCAAAGTAAGATTAATAAATTAAAATTAAATTATTTTCAAATAAAAAGCTATATATCTATTTACTTTGTCCTAATTTAAGTGTTTGGATTTGCTTAACACGTAGTTTAAAAAATATAGGAAGATTTCAAGTGTTATGAGTTTAAATTGAGGAAAAATTACATAATTACACAACTTAATTTACGCAAATCTTCAATATTTCCTACGATATAAAAAAATTACAAAAATTCCATATTTTTATATTGTCTCTCTTATTTTATGATACTTACAATAAAACTTTCCCCCCACGGATAAAGACTATCATCACGCCTATTGTTTTGCTTTTGTAGTCTAATCAGTGTCAATCACTGATCAATTACCAACTTATCCTAATTGATTTGTAACGATCAAAAAAAGTGCCCGAAAATATGCCTCGAAAGTGCCCGAACTCGTATTTTCCATCTACCTCAAAATCAGTGCGTGATATCGAAAATTCGACTTCATATTCTTGTTCAAGGGCTCATTTTGAGTTGGAAATGGGTTTAACCCTGATTTAAGAGTAAACGAATAACAATTTCAATTTTCTAAAAATTTCATAGCCAGTGTCTGTACGCGATGGTATCGTAACGCGCCTCCATTGTAGACATGTGTTAATTCAGTCTTCACGACGGGTCCACAATGTGGACTTGCGTAATTTCTGCCCAGTTATTTTTCTGTCCGGTCCATGACTTTTGGGTCTTGGGCCTAAGTATTCTCAAACGTGAAAATACCTATACTTAGCCATTTTTCTCCCTCATATCATTCTAAACATTCCCCAATACTCATTCAAATACTTAGCCAAATATTTTACTCCTAAACTCAAGTCTCAAAACCATTTTCGAATTATTAAGGGTTGCACACAAGCTTCAAGTCTCCATCTTCAATCTTCATCTACAAAGATAAGGTATGTGGGTTTCTTTCATTGGTTCCTTTTACCCATGATGCCCAAGTCTTCTTTCACCCTACTTTGCATGATTTAAAGATAATTTACTCATGGGTATTATTTATTATGAAAATCACTGCACACTATGTTGGGGGGTTTATGAAATTGTGACTGTTTTGCTATATTTTGAGCTATGAAACCAAGGTCTATTGTAAGATTTGGTGAAGGGTTTTGATGTATATATTGTTTGAGGGAGTTACAAAGTATCTATTGAAGGTTTTACATTGAATTTTCTTGCATAGTTTCACTCTTGAATTGCATGGTTTTACACTAGCACTACACACCCTCTAAGTGTTTGATAAAATGTCCAGTTATGGTTTCTTGAGGAATTAAAGGTCCAATGCATATCTTATGAGTTGAATGAATATATAATGATGATCTGATGATGAAATGATGATGATATGATGATAAAATGATGATGGAATGAATGTATGTATATGGTATTCTCTATATAGTGTTAGAATGCGACCATGCCCTACTCGAGGATTGCGCGTTCGGTAACCTTGTAAAGGGGTTTGTACATTGATAACTTATCGGGGGGTTTGTGCTCCAGCACCACGGGCGGTAGGATGTGACTATCCACCAACATTGGTGGGGGTTTGTACCAATCAACCTATCGGGGCATTTGTACTCCGGCACCACGAGTGGTAGGGTGCAACGATCCACCAACCTATCGGGGGGTTCGTACTCCGGCACCACAGGTGGTAGGGTGCGACTATCCACCAACATATTGATTGGGTTCATACCTCAATCACCAAGGGTGGTAAGGTTTGACGATCCACCAATAGTTAATGGTCTCTTCTTACACATGTGTTATGTTTTATATAAGTATGATTTACTTTAAGTATAATTCAGACATGTCATATTATTAGTATGTTATTCATTGCTTATGATTATACATTTTGCCTATGTTGGCTCTCTCTTGTTGCATTGCATTATACATACTTAGTACATTCAAACGTACTAAAGCATAATTTATGCCTACATGATGTCACCATGTAGGAACAGGAGCACCGCTTGATCATCCTCCATCTCCACGTGGCTAGTTCGATTGTCCTACAAGCTTGATGGTGAGTCCTCCACTTCGAGGATGTTGCTTATGAACTCTTGATATGTATTAATACTATCTTTCTTTTGGCTATGTATTGACAATGAGGGTGAGCCCGGTTGCTTGTCTTGACCCCCCTATCTATGTAGTAGAGGTGTTGTTGGACATGTTATGTATCTATGTTATGATTCTTGACTCCCTCTTGTTTCTTGATGTTATGATATGAAAGTATATCCTTAGTCCCAATTTCCTTATTTATGCTTATTTCTCATTGTCATTTTAAGGTTCCTTCGGGATCCTCATTCATCAGTCACATCTAGGCCCTAGGCTTGGGTTGTGAAAAGATGGTATAAGAGCACTAGGTTGTTAGATCCTCGGAGTCCAACACACCGAGTTGATTAGCGTCCTATTCATGGTTATCTAGTGCACCACAACTATGAGTAGGAGGCTATGAGACATTTAAGGAAATGTCTCCCTTCTTCATGTTCTAAGTCATGCTATAGAGTTGAAGTATGTTTTCCTCCCTTATCGCTTTTTCCTTGCTATGCTAGAGTATGCCTAACATGAGAGGGAGATGAGCCCACACCCCCAAGGATCAACCGACTAATGGAGAGCTTAGGGATGGTCTCACCTTGCTTGCTCAAGTGGTGGCTAATCAAGCCAATCAAGGGGCCCAAGCCCCTCATGCTCCTACACTAGCCTCTCGGATGAGAAACTTCATGAGAATGAATCCCCCGAAATTCCATGGGTCAAAGGTAAGTGAGGACCCTCAAGAATTCATTGATGAGCTTTACAAGATTTTATCTATTATGGGTGTGAGGACGGAGGATAAGACGGAGTTGGCGGCTTACCAACTCAAAGTGGTAGTACAAATATGGTACAACCAATGGAAGGAGGAAGAGGGAGTCAACTATGTGGTTCTTTGGGAGGAGTTCAAGATGGCCTTCCATAATCGGTTTTTCCCCCTTGAACTTAGGGAAGGTAAGTTGGTGGAATTTATGAATTTGAGACAAGGGTCCATGAGTGTAAGGGAGTATTCCCTCAAGTTCAACCAACTTTCAAAATATTCTCCACATTTGGTGGCTGACTCAAGATCTAGGATGAACAAATTTGTGATGGGTGTGTCCGACTTTGTTAATGAGGAGTGTCAGTCCATCGTGTTGATTAGTGACATGGACTTGTCACGTATGATGACGTATTCTGAGCAATTGGAAGTTGAGAAATTGAGAAAGAGGAGGGATCATGAGGCTAAGAGAGCCCATTTTGAGGGTAAGTTCCAAAAGGATGGTCGGATCCACCAAGGCTAAGTGTCCTCTCATGCTTTTAATAGGAGATTTCCTAATGACTTCCCAAGACCCAAGGTGGTTGTGTTATGGTTCCTAATGAGGTATGTCCTAGGTGTGGTAAGGGTCATAAGGTCCCATGCTTGAGAGATACTAATGCATACTTTGATTATGTGAAAGTGGGTCACAAAAAGGTGGATTGCCCTCGAAATTGCAACAATCACAAAGACGTTCGTCCACAAGGTGCTAATGCGGTTCCTTTTGGGAGAGTTGGCCGACAAGATGGTTCCCCAAGGCACAATCGGTTTTATCCTTTACATGGGAGGCAAGGAGTAGATGAGGTACCCGATGTCATGCCACTCTTTCTTTTGTTACCCCCTTTGTTGCCAAAACGTTCCATGTCGACCCCGAGTTGTTGCATGAGTCATATGAGGTGTCTACTCCTATTGGTGATCTATTGTTGCTAGAAAAGTTTATAGAAGTTGTCCTATTTTCATCCTACATAAAATATTGCCTTGTGATCTTCTTGAGTTAGACATGGTTGATTTTCATATTGTCATGCCCCAAAGTCCCATTAGGGCAGACTGGCACCCATTGTCGATAAGACCCGGGAGAACCAACCTATATCTATGCGCTTTCTATACATATTATAAGGGGTTCCTATCTTTAACATGCCTTAAAGCAGATAAACAGTGATAACAAGCCAAAACGAAATGCATATGACTAGGCCGTTGGGG